>JAZHYW010009776.1:0-10393 GCA_037355805.1 Ixodes ricinus
AAAAGTCTGCCGCTATTTCTTTGACACGGATGAAAATAGATTGATACCTGCTAAAAGTGAATTGTACTGAGATTCCTTATGTCCCGTCTCCCAAATTTCTCGGAATTTTTATTGACCGTGGCCTAACTTAGAACCCCCAGTTAACCCATCTCAGGATCAAGTTATCTTTATTTACTAGCCTTGGCCGGTTTATAAGTGGAATAACGTGGGAAACTTCGACAGGTGCCCTTTATCGCATGTACATTAGCTTACTCGTTGGCATTCTTCGATACTGCCTCCCTGTAATGCATGGCCTTAGTCGTACCAACATGAAGAAGCTTCAATAACTATAAGCACAGACAGTAAGAGTTTGTCTAGGCGTTCCTAAGTGTACATGCAAACTAGGCAGACATGTACAAATTACTCAAAAAAGGTAGTTAAGTTAAGTTACTGAGTATCGACGCCAAAAGTAATTGGAGTAGAGTAGAAATTACGCATTTGTAATAGTAATTGAGTAAACTACTAACTACTGTAAAAAGTAGCGAGTTACTTTGAAGTTACTTTCGAAGTTACTTTTTATATTTTTGTGGTAGCAAAATGAACAGCAGTTTTGATCCGTGAAAAACCCTGCGAGCCTAAAATAAATGCAGTCACTTTATGGCTTGCGTTTTCACCAAAATAGTTTATCCGCTCGCAGAAGCAATTGACTTTCAAAGTTCTTGATAGAAGAGTTTTCCCCTTTTCCTCCTAAGACGTCCCCAGCCAAGCTAAAAAGACGTTCCAACGACGCGCTGGATGGAACGGCAGCGTTGAATTTCAGAAACAGGCTGTGCAGGGTCGGGTAAGCATGTGAGGTTTGCCTCGGCTAGAGAGTCTTTTTTAACAAACTCTCCTCCTTTCTTTTTTTTTCTTCGGCAAGTTGAGATTGTTATGACTGCTTTATTCCCACGACGTTCGGGGAGTACGCTGAGCGAGTGCACCTGACCGTCAAGGGTTCAAGTCTCGCGCCACGACGATGAGATCATCCGGACGACTGCGCGTCTCGTTGCAGTGCTGGTGCTACGCTACTGAAAAAAAAAAGAAATTGTTTTGGTTTAACAGAAGATGAAACAAAGTATACTTCGCCGCTGACGCCGGGTCCAACAGGGGGGATGCTGCCCTCCCAAGGGTGACTCGCAATCCTCGCCGGCGACTACGGTATCCTGACGAGCCTGACACGCCTGACAAGCAAATCGTTTTAAACAAAGAGGATGTCTCCCTGGCGTGGAAGGTCGGAAGGACGCGAAGGATTACGTGAACAAGCATCGTCGCTCGTACAATTGCAGCTGGAAGCGGGAACGTGCTCCTATGAACGGATTATCCGTGTCTGCGTTTGTCCGCGGGGAGTCCGGCTTTGAAAAGGCGTATGCGCTGACGACGAGGCGACCATGGGAACAGGCGCCCAGCTGCGAGGTCATACGAGTGGCGCCTCCCCAGGAACCCCCAAACCGCTTCAGTCAGAACTCACTAAAGGCAGACAACATGAAAACAACAACAACCCTCGGAGTGTCCCCTTCTTTCACGGTTGCAGCTGGAGGCGCGGCGTCTGCGTGCATTACCGGATTAGGTCAATACCCGACCAAGGCTTGTTAATCATCTCTGCCTGCGTTTGTGCGCGCCGGTGTTATGTTTTGGGTGCTCGTCGCCACCTTGGCCCAAGGACGCCTGTGATGCAGTTCCTACGGCTGCCGAGTAATAGTGCGTGGGAACGGAATGTGAGGGGCCCCTTGTTCGGGAATGCCACTTCATCTGACGACGTCTTATTTATTTCTGCGCTCAAACTTTTGTGATAAGCAAAATTATCACTAGATTTCGAAAGTAGTTAGTAGTTTGAGTAGAAGTTACCTGAAAAACGTAGTTAAAGTAAACTACTAATTACCCAAATAAAGTTGTAATTGAAAGTTACCAAGTTACTCGGAAAAGTAGTTAAACTACAGTAGTTTGAGTAGAGTAGTTGAACTACGTCCAAGTCTGAAACTAGGTAGTCAAACCCGTTTATAACGAACAGCAGGAAACGCTACGATCAGTTCGATATAGCAAAAACCATTTACAACGAACTTCACCGATGCGTTCGTTGTAAGGCGAGAGCTTCTGTTTCTTTCCACCTCTTCAATTCCGCCTTGTAACAACGCACTGGAAAGTTTTTCTGTTGTTTTTTTGCATGCGTGCAGAGTTTGTTTTTTAGCTTATCTCCCCTTCTGAATCGCTTCTCTTCGTGGGCAAACGCTTTGGGATGAAAAATGTCTTTTTTTCTGTGTGTGCGTGCAGAGTGTATTTTTTAGCTTTCTCCCCTTCTGAATCGCTTCTCTTCGCTCAATTTTGTTCGCAACTTGAGCTTTTGGAATTTTCTTTCTTTCCTACTTCTTTTTTGGGGGAAGGGACAGGCTAGAAGACGATTGTTTGCGCGTTTTTGGAAGCCTTCCCGGGAGGAAAAAGTTCGATATAGCCAATATGTTGTTCGTTATAAAAAGTACTTTTTACATGCATTTTTATTTAAATTTTCCGTGAGTTCGATATCGACAATAATTCGCTGTACGTGGGTTCGTTCTAAACGGGTTTCACTGTAGAACAGTCCTACCAGCTTTCCATAGCAGCTCTTCGTACCCAGGATACCCTTCGGAATCATTTGCGACATCTCACACGACATCACGTCCATCACCTTGTAAATATCTCGCAGTGGTGCTTCTACAGCCGTATTACGCAAGAGATCCTAGATCACACAAACATTATACCGATATCTTTTCAACATCCCAATATACTACTCTACACCCACATGGTCATTGCCTCCTATCAAAGTTATACAGTACGATCCCGGGAATGACCGAGAAATCGATGCTACCCGATGTCGTTCTTCGACAGCTTTGTCTTACATTCAATTTTAACACTGCGCTTCAGGTCACATATACACTCATGCCTTCACAACACACAACCAGTCATCAATTGGTACTGTAGTTCCCGCGCATTCCATGAAAGTTGGTTACAACCTTTCCCAGGATGTCGTCGACAGCAGCCGAGCTGGTAGCTAAGCTATACGTGAAACCCTGAGATACATCCTCACAATATCTGCTTGTTCTTGGACAATAATCACTGACTCTAAAAGCATTGCTTCGATCCTTCCAGCGCACCTATGTAAAAAAAAGCCCTAATGCTATTATTGGATATTTTCAAACTACATTGGTACGCAGTTTGTGCATCCATTATGCATCCAGTGGGTCCCCAGCCATTGCGGCGTTCAAGGCAACAAAATGGCTGAGGCTGTTGCAACAAGTGCACAAACCTCCAGTCACGTGGTCCAAGCCCCATTTACTAGGTCAGACAGAAAAAGAAGAGTAAACATACTGGGAAAGACTATAGACACACGCATCTGGGATGAGCGACACTGATCAATGCACAGACTTACGAGCTATCGACCCTCATCTAACGTTTTGTGCACCTCGCGGTCTCACTCGACGACGCCAAGCTGTGCTCTACCGAATACGTCTAAAGGTGGCCTACAGGCTACACTAGCCAATACTTATACCGCATAACAAGAATTAAATCCCCAGACTGTTCTAACTGCAGAATTGCAGAAGATTTAGGACACGTCTTGCTGGTCTTTCCTCAGTAATAAAGATGAACGGAAACAACTGAAAGAGGAGATTCAGCTGCCTTCCGGAGATCTCGGCCTACGCAAACTCCTACGTCCATGGGACAACGAAGCCTCCGCCACAGCGGCTACAACTGCTCTCCTGCGATACCTGTCAGCTACAGGTCTCAACAAGAGACTCTAGTACTGACACACGATTTTTTTTTATTTTAGTTTTCTATTAATTCTTTTCAAATTCTTGTGTGCCTACAACTTTTTTTTTCCATCTATTTATCCTTATTATCCAACCTCACCAGAGTAGCCAGTCAGGACCTATCTCCCGGCCACGGTGGCAGAGACATTTAGGTGATGACTCTTTGTCCGACGTGGCGACCACATAATGTTCGGCGCACCGAGCGCTTTACTCGCACGGGGACAGATGGCGCTCAAGTATCGGGTCCCCCCAAACCGACCGCTCCGGTTGTTTCTCGCAGCGGTAGTCCCGCACGCCCTCGGTCACCGCTCCTTGTTGTACCTCACCGCCGCCACGCCGCCACCAAGTCGCCAGAGTCCGTAAATCTGCTTTTCTCTTCCTTCTTCTTCTTCTTCGGGTTAAGGCTCACCTTCGTGTACGATGGTGGCACCGGTGATCGACACAGCACCAAAGCAAAACACGAAGCCAGTCACTGGCCGCACACCACCAACAAACCACCACAAAGCGAAAAAGGCGAGCACGCTGCGCCGCCGACACCGTGGCCGCCGAGGATAAACCTCATACCTCAGCGCCCTCCGCGGCGGCGCGGAACCTAACTACTCCTGGTTCGAGGCTAGCTCCGAACACAATCTGGTAACTCGCTCCCCGAGGGAAGAGCGGCCAGAGTGATCAACTAAATGTGCTTCTTTGACCCTGCTCCCGGCGAATCCCTCTAACTTCATTATCTTCTACATCAATAAAAAAAAATTAACGGACTGAGAAAGAACCCGTTACGTTCCGAAACGTTTCCTGCCTAATCCTCGATCGCCACACAAGACCTTTTCTTTTGATGACATTTTTTTTATTTTGACTTTGAGGGCATATTTTTCAAAATGTTTTTGCTTAGCACATAGCTTTTATGTGAATTTCAGAAATTAGGAGCATAGTATCAGCAAAAATAAAATTAATTTGTTTACAATTTTTTTTAATTTAGAGGCTTTTTTCGTCAGATACAATTTTTGTGCATATCTCAGACATAAAAAAATCTTCGCGTCTTCTTTGGCATGGAATGACTCAGCTTTAGGTGAGAAATTGAGCCAGTGCAGTACAACTGCTAGCCTGGGGTCTTTAACGTGCACCACGCAGTAGTGATACACGACCACACGACGGTACAATGCTTAACGAGCAGGGCTGGCGACCGAGGCCCAGGACCCCTGGGTTCTTCAGCGCGAGCTTGAGCCACGCGCTATGAGCCGTGGTGCGCCAACACACTCGGCCACCGATTCCCCGAGATAATTCTAAGAACACCCTCAGTGACACCTTCGTTAAGGGCGTCCAGCCACGCGGCTCAACGCTTTAATCTCGTAACCGGAACCTTCATTACGCTTAAACAATGTCATTACCGCCGCTTATTATTTGTTTTGTTCTTTCTTCTTGGATTAAACGTTATGAGCTGACGAAACACGCGCAAACGTTAGAGAGATGAAAGCAAGCGTGCTTGACAGGCTAACGAGATTAGACGAGACGATTTGCTCCTCCGCCCCTTTTTTCGAGATAAGCGTGTTTAAGCAGGAACACTGACCTGGCAAAACAGGATTAGTCGAGGAGCTCGAGTAATAATAACTGGGTCCAGTGTTCGAGAGAGTAACGAACTGTGAAGTCGTGTGTTGAGATAAGGAGGGAAAAAGGGGCTGGAGACGAGGCCTTACTCTAATGCATCAATGTTTTTGAGCGTGTTCGCGGGCTACACGTGGAAGTCTGAGACATCGAGCTATCTATCCAGTATTTAGACATTAACAACGCAAAAAATAAAAGAAGAAAAAATATACAGCTGGCTGTTTCGTACGTTTCTGTAATATGGAACCAGAGAAGCCTGGTGAAAGTAAATAAAACCATGAGAAAAAAATATTTTTGTGCCTGGTTGGGTTTACACAATCGTCAAACATTCCTTTCGGCGTACTTTGGCTAAGAAGCGGGAGTGTATTTTGGCAAAGAAGCGTTATCTGAAGATATTACAAATCAGGCGATAATCGTTTTGACTCGTTTTAACCCTTGTAAAAAATTTTATACTTTGGCCAACTCGGAAGTGTGCGTGTCTAAAGCATCGTCTCTAATTAAAGTTCCCCAAAATATAACTGGCATTTTTGAAGCTTGCCACCTGTTATTTAGGGAGAATCCAGGCGAAGCCCGCTGTATAGAACTCATTCCCATAATCCGAGTTCTGGGAGGGGGCCATCTTTGTCTAGTGGGCTGTGGAATGCGTTCGGATCATACGCAGAAGCTCTCTTGTGCTTAATATCGACACCGTGCATGCATCCACAGCCCGATGACTCGGAATTTTTTTGCCTGAGAGATAAGCGCTGGAAATGGGTATACGCGTAGAACTTGCGGAGACTCAGAAACGAATACCGATTCTCATGGTGTTCACCTCCGACTGCCCCGCGCACCTGCCCGTCACCTGGCTTTAGGTCATCTTTATTTTCTTCTTTTCGTTCCCCACACATTCCCCCTCGGGGGAGGGGGCGCTTGTTGTTTGCGTGTCTGTTGCCGTCACGTACGGGGACTGGCAGGCGTGCGCGGGGCATCACGAACTGAATGTAAACTTCACGTTCCGGGAACTGAGGCTGAAGTCCTTCGGAAAAATAGTCCATGTAGGTCTTCGATGTGGCATAAGTGTTGAGCGGTGGAAACGGATAAACGGCAGAGAGGAGGGAGCATTGATGACGATACCGCTGGCAGCGATCGTTCATTTGGGCCGGACAGATTCCGAAACATCACGGTCTACTACAAAGCCGTTGGTCCTGATGGTCTGGCTCGTAAACTTGTCTGGTTTTTAAAGCGGCGCTGAACAATTCGGGGTAGGAGCAGCTCGTGCCAACTTCGAGCCCTCCCAGTTCTCCTCTACCGGAGGAGTTTCCCGGCTGTTCACGGCTCCGTTGGGCGTGTTCAACTGGCATTCTCCCGGGCACCGGTGCTGGACTAGGAGACGGTTGGCATCTGCTCTTCTTCCTTGCCAGTGGGCGATCGGTGGTGCGTGTTGTGTGACCAGGGCCGGTGGTGGCTGCAGCTTTTGGACAGCGGAGTATCGAAGTCGGGCGGGAGGGGCTGCTGGGGGGTGGATTAGACCTCGTCGAGACTTAGATCGTTGAGTGCGGGTGTTGCCGGGTCAGGCGCCCTGAGCCTCTCGGGGCACGATCTCGACACGACGATGAGTGCCGCCTCGACGTCGGCGGATATTAGTGTCCGAGTTGCTGCCGATGCATTGTCCCGTTGTCTTTGGCGACGCTCGGCGTGGAGGGCCCCGTGTAGGTGACCGTCATCCGTGATCATGGGCACCTGTCCCAGGGCGCATAACCCGGCGCGATCCTCGTCGGTATAAATTGACGGTGTGTCTTATTCGCACCGCTCATTCAGTGTGCGGCCCTGGAATGGTGCTGAGATGTCTGCCGGCGCCAGTCCTTGTGGGACCTGCGGCTGTCGGTCCCAGCGATCCCGGGAAGCGAACCCAACAAGGGTGTGATGCTCCATGATGCACCACGTCGCAGCCTCGTGGATTCGGGGGCGTCGCCGTGGGTGCTGAGGAGCCGGCCGACGGCCGCGACTGCGGCTGCCGGGGAAGCGCGACCGGTGGTGAGAGGACCGCCGCGGGGGTGGGTGGTGTGGCCGTGACCGCAGTCGGCCTGGTGGCATGACTGCAGGTAGTCGAGGTAAAGATGAGGCACAATTAGAAGAGATGGAGGCATTGTTACTTAACTCTCAATGCTCTTCGCCACGTTCATAACTCTCAGCACTCTTCGCCACGTTCAATAAAAGGTTTCAGGTCACTGACGCTAACAGGTCCGATGAGTGAGCCGGTTATGGGGCACCGTATTCGATATGCGAGGCGTGTAATTCGCGTCTCGACCTCAAATGGCCAGTCCCATGGTTTAGCGAGTAAAGATGAAAATCCTCGGCTGGTGTTATTGAATGGGTGAGTCCGTTGGAGAACCATACAGTTGTGTATTTAGACTTTATGTACATTATTTACAAGCAAGCGTAGCGGTCCATAGCCGACCTGGCTGGGCTGGGTCCACGAGAGTCTGTTCCAGAGCCCGAGCGCGAGCGCGTGCTCGTGTCCCGCTTCGTGGCAGTCTTCACTGTTGCCAGCACATAACATCCCTCCCCCTAGGTCACGTAGTCCTTAAGGTAGTTAGGACGTTGACGTTGTCGCTGAGGACGACTCGGCCGTTCTTGCTCGGGCGCAGAAGTTGGCAACGCTTCTTGGCGCCTTGGTTCTGAAGCACGCGGAAGCTGTGAAGAAGGTGTTGCCACAGGTGTTTCCTCTGGAGTGGTCGGCTGCGCAGAAAAGTCCGCGTTACTCGTTGAGAGCGGACGCTCTTCCACCGGCTCATCCAAAAGTCGTGGCTCGCATGGCAGGGGGCGCGGCTGTTGTGGCAGCTCTGTCGCAAGCTCCTCCTCCCGATACGTGCTCCACTGCCGACTTCGGATTTGGTCTACGTGTCGCTTCCATAAACGTCCGTCGATGGTGCGAACCTTGTACGACACCGGGCCAGTGATCTCAGTGACGACACCGGGTAGCCACTTGGGGCCTGCTAGATAATTGCGGATGAAGACGGTGTCTTGCGGTTCAAATTCTCGCACACCTTGTCTTCCCCGCAGCGCTTGCTTTTCTTGTTTGTCTACCATCTCTGTTTGTAGGTCTGGGTGAAGCCGGTCCAGCGCTGTATGGAGTCTTCGACCCATCAACAATTCTGCAGGACTCTTTCCTGTTGTCGAGTGCGGCAGAATATGTTGGCTCAAAGGGAAACGTGCCAGCTTGGCGGCCATGTCACCTCTTTCCATGCGCCTGAGGACCTGTTTAGTCTCTTGCACCATACGCTCTACTTGACCGTTCGATGATGGATGGTACGGCGCCACCTTGACGTGCCGGATTTGGTTCCCTCAGCGTGAATTCTTTAAATTCTTGCGAGACGAACGCCGTTCCATTGTCGGATACTATAGTGTCCGGAACACCATATGTTGCAAACAACGCTCGCAGCTTTTGACAAACTGCTGCTTAAGACATGGATGTCTCGGAGCAGGCAACAGTGAAGACTGCCACGAAGCGGGACACGAGCACGCGCTCGCGCTCGGGTGCTTCATGGATAGCCTTGACTTTGTCATCCGTCGGCTGTATTCCTGCCTTGCTAACTTTATAACCCAGGAATACGACTTCATCCGCTCCAAAAGTACACTTGTCACGTTTCAGCCGGACACCGTCGTCTTTAATTCGTTGAAGCACTGCTTGCAGACGGGTGTTGTGCTCGGCATCATCTTTACCGCCTACGAGGATGTCATCTAGAAAAACTTGCACCCCTTCTAGTCCTTGCAGCAGCTGTTCCATGCATCTCTGAAAAATAGCAAAGGCAACAGCTACTCCGGGCGGCGGGCGCGTGACCCGGAAAAGTCCATGGTGTGTGGTGATGGTGAGAAGGTCAGCTGTCTCACTGTCGACGGTCACTTGCAGGTACGCTTGGTCTAAATCAAGCTTGGAAAACTTGGCACAGCCCACCAGTTTCGCAAAAAGTTCCTCCGTTGTGGGCAGGGGGTGGCTTTCCCAACGAACGACAGGGCTTACAGTACTCTTGTAGTCGCCACAAATTCGCACTGTGCCATCCTTCTTGATGACAGGTACTATTGGAGTCGCCCAACGGGAATGATCGTACGGGTTCCAAAATGCCTTGATTGATGAGCTTGTCCAAGGCTTCATCCACTCTTGGTAGTAAGGCAAAGGGAACTGGACGTGGTTTGAAAAATTTGGGCTGAGCGGTCGGTTCAACTTCGACTCGGACTGGTGGTCCTTTGCTTCTACCCAGACCCGGTTGGAAGACCTCGGCGTGACTTCGCAGCACTGCTGCTGTGGGACGGACTCTGGCTCTTCAACTCTCCTTGCAGTTTGTTCACTTTTAACTCAATCCCGAGAGCCTTAAACCAGCCTCGGCCCAGCAAGCCTACGCCTGCTCCCTTGATCACGACAAGACGCAGTCGCTCTTGGCGCCCTTTGTATGTGACCTGGACCATCACAGAGCCTAGCACCTTCAGTTCCTGCTGGTTGAACGTGCGAAGACGCAGCGCACAAGGGCGTAGCTTGTGCTTGGACAACCGCAGCTGGCGCATAGTTCTCTCGTTGATCACGGAACATACGGCTCCCGAGTCGACTTCCATCTCGAGAGGGTTTCCGTTAACCTCGACGACGACCCGGACAGCAGGCTCCTCGGCAGTTACTTGGAAAATGCCGAACATGTCCGCCGTCTCACCGTCGCGCCGCTGACCGCCTTGGCCTGGGCGTTTGTCGCTTGTAGGCTTAGGTGTCGGTGACGACTGCTTCGCCTTCCGTCGACAAACCTTCACGACGTGGCCCCGCTGCTTGCAGAAATGACAATCGGCGTGTCGAAAACGACCACTCGTCTGGGGTGTGTGTCCCTCCACAGCGAAAACACTTGCTTTCCTTTAGCTGTGACTTCGGCGCAGCTGCATCTATTGACGCTGAGGAGTTCACCTTAGTGTTCGAAGTCGTGTGCTTACCGACCCGGCACACATCGCCGCCTCTCGGCGAGGCACCGCTCCCAGCAATACGT
>JAZHYW010009777.1:0-11587 GCA_037355805.1 Ixodes ricinus
CAAGCCCACGCATCGCCAAAAACTGAGATACGCTAGAGAGTTGGTGAAGGCTCATTTGCGCCCTAACGTTTTGTTCGTTAAGTCTACGAAATGCAAGCTTTGTTCTTTTCACGTTTTCTTCTGTTCACTCTTTACCCGTCTCGCATGTACATTTTCACTCGTTGTGGGTTTTGCGCAAACTCGGCCATCGGATGTGCCAACTGGAAGTGAAGATCGCCTACATCTGAATGTGCCTAAGGACCAAGTACGTCGACCAGGGTCGCTTCGGGCTCCTGGTTTCAATGCAAGTCGGCTAAAATCGCCAGAAAGAATCGTTAAATGACTACCAGACCTGCACCAAGGAGCAACTACAGGCGGTGGACCAACTCTGCGAAAATCTTTGGACTGCGCTTCTCGGTGAGAAGCTTCAGTGTTCGCCCCTTTTCACTCAATGGCAGATGTTAGAGATCAGAGACTTCAATGTTAGTGTTTTGATCTTTGCGACAAAGCATACCTCCTAAGAATGTTTTAAAGCCGTCTTTGTCTTCAGCTGTCGCGAAAGTGACCAGTCCAGTAGTCAATTCGTTACAGTATTGACTTGACGAAAAGTACTGAAGCATGTCTAGCTAATGATCTCAAGTTCTGCGAAAATGTAAAACCTTCAAGGATGGATATAGTCTCAGCTGTGCACAGCTTATCCAGTTCAGTACCAGATGCTGCGGGAAGAACGCTATTTTTTCATCGACGCTGAAAAGAATATCATCCTTGGTAGACTCGTCTTTTAGGACTGATTAGAGAGATCTTCGAAAGATTGATTTAGTGAAGAAAGGAGCTAAGGAAAAAAGAGGTCATGCTCCTTGAAACCGGCAAATCTAAGAAATTTACTGTGTTTCAGACTCTGTGTGTTGTCTTGTCCATCGTCTTTTTCCAAATCTCGGGGGTTTGTCTAAAATTATGCTCCCCGCTAAATTTAGCGAAAAAATTGACGTCACGTGACCTATGCATCAATTCAGCTTCCCTGCTAAATTTGGAAGGAAAACACATCACGACCTTAAAATACTTTGTTCATCAACAACGTATCAACGCTAAATCAACGCAATGTACCATTTCAATATCAGATCATCGCATATGAAACACGATTGGCGCAATATGTCAATCGATCGTCAACGCCATATCGCCGAATAGGCAGCACAGCGGTCGCTGTCTAAACGCGCATCACGTCGTGTAATTGTCGCGCAATTTTTTTAAGCAAGCCCTTATCTGTTGTCACAGATGCTAACTAACACAACCACTCCCTTCGAATACGTAGCGCGTCATCTGCACGAATACTATGCTCACTACGCCACAGGAGAGCGCCCGCGAGTTGGCAGCTCCTAAAAAAGAACCGTTTCATAAGTGCGCGCCATCAAGAATCTGCTGCATCAATGGTCCGAGTTCGCCATTGTTTTGGCACACGTACCCTGAGCACGTATTGGACGCGAGGTGACGTCAGCGTTCGTTGAAAACTCGGATCCAATCACATGCTTCGTGCCCAAGAAATGGTGACCGACAACGTTGCCTGAAGGAGTTTTGAAAAGGGTCTATCGTAGGAGCTTACATGAATATCGTTTGAGCAAGGTGCGGTGGTAGAACTATACTCGCATCCCCCCATGAACCGTAGTTAAAAAAAAATGTCCAGGTTCTCGCGGAGCATTACTAATTTCCCCTTGATGTATTGAATTGGGTATACATATGATGTGCATCTTAAAGCTTTACGTTATTTCATTAAGACATACGCGTTTCAAATAAAAAAAGGCATCGTCTCTTCCTTCGACTAACAAATCTTCTAAGAACTATTTCGCGCAGCGCTCGAATATTGTGCAAAACTTTTGTTTTCTCTTAATGTGACAACAGTCAAAGTAAGACACAGACAGTGCTAAAAACAAGGAGAAGAAACGATTTTTTTTTTCAGTGCGGTATATGTATTTATTTTTATTATTTAATTTTGTAGAGTCAGAAAATTAGATGTTTCTTAAGGCAGCCAATTGATCCACAACCTTATTTTATTTTATCTCTCTCGAGAACTCCTCTGCAGGAGAGTCCAGCTGCACAAACACGTGATGTTATAATTGCAATGCCCCAAAAACAAAGAACTGCAAAATGATATTTCTGGTCCGCGACGAAACCAGCAGCGGATTAATTTCCTATCAAGTTGTCACGTTTCATTTTTATATTCTTCCTTCTGACGAATGGAAACAAAGCTGACGCGTTATTCTCCTCCGTAATTATTTTATATTGAGTTTGTTGGTTTTTTTGTTGTTGTTTTTTTGTTTCTTGGACGTTCACCTTTTTTGTGTAATTTTTGTTTTAAATTCCGAACACAAAAGCAGAATATTCTCTGGAAGCCGAGCGGATTTCTCGAGTTGATGCGTTAAATTAAGTCTATTTGCTTCCGTTTATATGATGCACGGACTCTCTCCATTACTTTATGCTAATACAATCACATACAAAGTAGACTACAAAGTAGTGGCTAAGGCGGTAGATAAAAATATAAACGTTGTAAAGGTATCGTGCTTACATTTATTCAAAATTGCATCTTACATGGTTAATATTTGTTTCTGGTAAGTTTCCAAGCAGGCATACAATTACGCTTTTGTCGTGAATTTAATTACCGCCAAGAGATACAAAACGAAAAGACCGACAAAAACGAAATTTCTAAGAAGAAAAGAAGAAAAAAGAAAACGTCGATTGTGTCGAGATTTATGCCGACTCGACTGTCTGCTGCTAATATCATGCCCTCTTAAAAGTTACCAATGCGGCGTTACGCGCAGCATACGGACCCGCGGAGTCATACCCATCACTTCCTCTCGTATGTGTGTGTGTGTGCGTGTGTGTGTTTGCGCGTGTGTACATGCGCGCGAGCGCCTGTGTGATACCTGCGTCTGTCTGTGTACGCGTGTACATGTGCGTGAGTGTCTGTGTGGCGCGTGCGCATGCGCGCGCGCAGGTATGTGTGCGTGCATGTGTTTGTGTGCGTGTGTGTGTGTGCGCGCGCACTTGACTGTGGATACCAACATTAGAACGTTTTATAAAAATGAAGGACGTTTACAACTCCCGGTAATGCCGAATTAGAGCGCAACTCTTGAGGAGGAGGACGTGATGGTACGGAGAGGAAGGAGGGTGTGCCCCTCCTCCTCCAAACCGTCTTCTCCTCATCCTCTCCTCCTCCATTCCTCCTCTCCCTCCCCCCTCGTGACGTTCCTCGTGACGTCACTCGTGACCCTAGTAACCCTTGTGACGTCACTCGTGAAGGTCGTGACCTTCACGTGACCTTCACTGTGCAGGTCACTGATCTCTATGACAATTGCTGGATCGCGTTTTGTCCGCTCCGCGAATGCGGCCACTGGCGGCCATCTTTTTGGTAGAGTTATATCACCTCTAGCCAACGTACAGCTCCTGCGGCCACTATCATCCATCCACGGCAGACAGCGTTTTGGCAGGTGTGGTGGCAGGCTGCCGTCAAAATAGCGTGGGTGATATTTCGTGCTTGATTGATATTGTTTGACGAAACATGTTTTCTAAACCCGGCGTGAACGACAGCCTGGTCTTTGAGGACCCGGTGAAAGTTTCACGAAATCGCAGCACCGGAGAAAAGCAGCACAGCTACGCATCGAAAGTCGCATCGAAAGAAGCATCGAAAGCAGACGCCGGTACGGAGTCTGCTTTCGATGCAAGCTGCGCTGCTTTCTCCCGGTGCTGCGCTTTCGTAGAACTTTCGCCGGGTCCTCAAAGACAGGCTACCGTTCACGCTGGGTTTCAAGATATCGCCTCGTCGAACAACTCTCAATCAAGCACGAAATATCACCCACGGTACAGTGTACTAGATCTACGGCTATTTTGTGGCAGCCTGCCGCCATTGCGCTGTCCGCCATATTACTATGATGGCTAGAGATGATATAACTCTACCAAAAAGATGGCCGACCGTGTCCGCATTCCCGTCCATACGGCGGAGCTGGTCAAACGCGATCCAGCACAATACACATAGAGATCAGTGGTGCCCCAGGTCGTGACCTTACGTCGGGACCTTCACGAGTGACCTTCGTGACGTCACTCGTACGTAGCGTCACTCGCGACCTCGTGACGTCAGACGTGACGTCACGTGTGACGTCATTATGAGAAACGACCCATAATGCAACGCGCGGTTACGCTGACGCCGACGGCGATGCTGTTCAAGCCGAAAGCAGGCGCCTAACACTGCGCTCTAAAGGGATTCATTGATCTCAACACCATACGTGCTGCGGTGAACGCCGCAACGCCTGTTCACTGATAACGAACCACAAACACTGGCACTGCGAGTGGTTTACCGTACAGACCCTTCTGCATGTTGTTCTTTATATCCGATTCACACGACGGACCGAACCGCAATTTTCGTCCGCCGGACGCTTGTATCACGTGACTGCCACGTAACCGATTCCTGCGACCGGCGCCTCGTCCGCGGACGCACGGACTGATCAAGTCGAGCGGATTTTAGAGCGCAGCTGGACCTTTACGCTAAATGCCATTTGAGTTGCCGTGTGGCACTGCTTAAATGACATTTGCACCAAAGGTCCTTTGGCGTAAAGGTAATTTTAAGGTGCCCGTCTGACAAGGGTATAAAAATAACTAAGCCTAAAGGCATGGTAAGCTGAAAGGCCCACCGTACTAAAGGTAAAACCTGAGGCCCATGATGCGAGTTTCCTTGCGATTTCTCAGTTCTCACACGGCAAAAAAAAAAAAGTGTGGTGGAATTCTCGAAGTCGCAACCGAAGCGATGGAAGTGTTGCGCCCTTTGCGCCAAATTGTGTCACTAAAAAAATGCTGATACATCTTGCGCCAAAGTGCAATTTTTACTAAGAATTGCGCCATACCTGCGCCGAGTTGGGCAAAGCAAAAAAAAGAAGGAAATATATATTATTGGTTGACTGTATCTAGAGAAACAGGGGAAAAGAAAAATGATACAAATGTATTTCAGATCGTCTCTATACTCACAGTATAGTTTGTTTTATCTTAGGTCAAAGTGTAGTCAAAGGCTCGAACACATACTAAAAGCGAAAGTCACGGGGCATTCGCTCCACTTGATTTGTTTAGTCGATGAAAGACCACGCACAAAAAGATGGACGCATGCCACGATGTCGCGCTTTGACGCTGGTTGGTCCCATTGGCTCGTAGCAGCGGCTGCGATTTGAATTAAAGCAGTGGTTCTCAAAGGGGATTGCGCGAAGGCATTCTAGGCGTCCGCGAAGCCCTGCCCCATCAGTCAAGCCCGACAATAAAAGTTGTACTTTTTCAGGTCGAGAATAAACGTTTCAGTTTTCGGGCGAGTTTTCTCGTGTGAATGTCAATAAGAGAGGTATACTTCACACTAGCCCTTAGTTATCTCCATTTATTCAATAATTCTTATGTTTAATATATACATTTCTTTTCCCCTCACCACGAACGGGGTCCTCCATCATCTCCGCCGATCCACAAGGGGTCCGCGAAGCATCGATGGTTGAAAACCACTGAATTAAAGTGAAACGAAGTATTTAGATCGCTCGTCAATCGCGCTGGTTGGTTGATGCGCAGGCTGATTGATTGTCGACATCGGCTAAATTTCCAGACGATGTCCGCGATTTCGAGGAGCTAAAAGTCGCGAGAAAACATTGCCGAATTGTAGGATGGCGGCTATGGTGATAAGACAGAACCAGGGTCTTGTACTGCTGATAAAATCCCTTAATTATCATGACTGACGCGCACGCCTCCGTGCCGCCTCTCACTAGCGCGTGTGTCAGAGCTTCGCCGCTTGCGCACCGGAGTGCGAGAGCAGCGGCTTACAAGGATGAGGCCTGGGTTAGCGCGATAGGCTCGGTAATTATGCTCGTTACTATCCCACGTCTACTCTTTTTTCTTGGTGGTAAGTGGATCTCAAATTCAAAAAGCTGCGCAGAAATAAAAGGAAAAAAACGGGTCCATATTTGAATAAATAGTAGTCATGGATGGTCCTGTACAGCTGTCAATCGAAAGAACAGCAAACATTGACTTCAACTGGTTCCAACGCCGCTAATTGCACATATGTAGGTTTTGATAATATTTTGGGGTGGTTGTTTTGGCAGTTGATATTGAAGTCTTACGTTGGGTAGGGTAATAAAACTTGAGGGACGTATTTTTGTTGCTAGATGAGGTGGATTTTGCAGTCATTTTACAGACCTTATACAAGCTAGATAAACTACCGTCGGTAAAAGTGCAAAGAGAGAGAAGCTTTATTTTATCTGAGGTGTCGCGCTATGATTCTTTTTTATCAATATGTGAGTCCTCATTGTAAATTAAACCTTCCTTGACTAAGCATCATTTCTGACAAAAAAAGCGTCTTGTTTTTTGGTGTTTTAATGAAGGTAAAAAGTAATATGCTCCAGTACCAGGGGTAAACCCCAAGTCATTATCAATGATGAACTCACTTAGCGATGCGGTCATTTTTTATTATCAAGTTATGTGCTCAGAGATGTTGGAATCCGCTCCAATAGGATCAGCCACTGCTACAAACCATTGCTTTGAGTGCTACAGAACCTAGCTGCTACAAAAGGTAAAATGCCGCTTCCATCACTACAACCGCGAAATGACAAGCAAAACTGCACTATGCAAATCATGCGTCAGGACATTTTTCATTAGGTCTTGGGCAACTAAATTCTTCCCTAAAATCACAAAAGCTCCTCAGAATAAAATTGGCGAAGGTGAACATTATGACCGTGACCCACTTTGACATTGCCCATCTGTTTGTAGAAAATTTGGCTCCAGGGAATCCGGGTTATACTCAGCATGTGCAGCTTCTCGTGCCAACTGAAGTCTCCCGACTGCACCGTCCGCATGAAAGTCTTTAGTGAATGTCTGAAAATGACTCAGTGACCCAGCGACCACCGTGAATTCCCGCTACAGGCTGGCCTCGCTCCCTTTCCTCCAGGCTCATTTTACCATTATAACCCAACAGACATTCAGAGCGATGTTGACTCTGATGACGGTTCCGTTGATAGACAGATCGGTGCCGCTCTTGGGCATAAAGAGCGGATAAAAAAGAGCGCAGGGCCAAGGTGGTTATAACTTATAAGTAGTGGCACTAAATAAGCTACGCTTTTGTTTTCAGAGTAACGACAGTTGGCCATATTGTGGCTTAAAATCATGGTCGCCAGTTATCTGAAGCTTTATCTAAAATCACAGGAAACGCTTTTCCGTCCTCCCCAAATGTTTAAACAGTTCGCGTCAAAGCACAGCGATATTACATGAGCTTCCTAACACCGAATCAAATACTGAGGAAGTCGCACTTTTGAATCAAGACGATCGGCAGTTGCGTCTGCTCTGCACAAGCACCAAAAAGGCAGCGCCCACAACAGTGTCGGGGAACGGAGCAGGGTTGGGCAGAAATACTCAAAAATGTATTTGGAAATACAAATACTGGGATACATTAAAATAGTAGCTAAAATACTGATACTGAAATATATCTGTAAAAATGTATCGCGATACGTATCGGGAATACATTTTAAATAGAGGCAAAAAGTATTTGGAAATACAAATACAGGAATACATTTTAGCGAGGCAGAAATACAAATACAGAAATACTGATACTGCAATACATTTTTCAAATTTGTTTGAGATGCCAACTGAGATGAAGCTTGAAGTTTGAAGTGGAAGTTTTTGATCCCAAAATTACTTTTCCGTAGGCTTGGCACTTTGCCTTGAAGGTAGTGGGTTCAGACGACGAGGAGTCTTCAATGAGCTCAAAAAAACATTCCATCAAGGACTGACCGCGGTCCCTTCCCTGACATCCTGTCTGTCTGACGAGGAATGCGAAAAGGCTTCGACCTCTAAATAAATTCTGTCACCCTAAGTCCCATCAAAACGTCACCACGCCCCTGCCAACATTGATCACATGACGTCACGGTGGAATGAACTGGTATTCTTTATCCGTAGGTGTGGCCTTGAACACGAAACTTTACCACGCTGCTGTATGAAAGGACAATACGTACTTTTGTTTTTAGTTACCTCGTTGAAGATCGTGCAGGCAGTGTCATGTGGAATTTTTGAGAATAGTGGACCACCTGAAGCATTCTGGAACACACGTCTTATCTTCTGTTACGGTTGAAAAAACGATACGGTGGCATCCCTGTTGTGAAGGTCCTTCCTGCCGACCCTCCGCCACCGACGCATGAATTACAGTCCTCAAGTTTCGCCTATCATCATTTAAACAGAGACCTCGTGGATTGCGACCTGATATTGCCAGTACAGGTGCGAGCTCTCCGAGGAACAGCGCGCTTGAGACGAGTCGCAGGTGTACGAAGTCTGGGTCGGAACAGCGATGCCACGTCTGGTCTCCTTCCTGGATTTCGGATCACCAGAGCAGCGGGTCACGTTCACGTCGACTGATGACGTACCCTTGAGCCGTGCAATATTACGGGCGCAGCCGCAGACGCATTCGTATAAGTGTTGAACTTCACTGCGTGAGTCATCCTACTATTTCAAGTCGACAACCGCCAGGCTCGTGCTGCAACGGACTGTGACTCAGCTTTGCCGGCTGGGTGTACTGTGTACGCTGAGGCAAGAGAGACGGTTAGCAGCGGGCGTTGGATGCCAGCAAACAATGACTCAAGAAATCCCTACCTAGGACCTGCGGCAGAAGATGCTCTGACTCCACCCCTGGCACGCCACCTGGTTCGAGTCCCCGACTACGCAACACTTCTCAGAAGAGAGAAGAGGACGCATAGAAAAATAGTTTGGAGAATCGGAAGGAACCTTGGTCAGTATAGTAACAATGCCCCAGTACTTCCTTCACCCTCGTGCCCTCAAAAAAAAAAAAAACGTTTGGACTTTTTTTTTTTTTTTAGGGGGGGGAGTATTTCTGAAGAAATGTAACGAAATACATTTCATTTTGATTGTATCGCGATACAAAGAAACATCTAAAATGTATTTCGTTACAGGAATACAGATACTGGTGAAAAAAATGTATCGCGATACAGAAATACAGATACGAAATGTATTTCTGAAATACTATCGCGATACATTTGTATCGCGATACTGCCCAACCCTGGAACGGAGTGCCGATTGCCTAAGTGCAGCTCATTTAGTACCTCTAGTTATAACTAGAGCCACTAAATAAGCTACGCTTCAGAGTAACGACACTTGACCATATTGTGGCTTAAAATCATGGTTGCCAGTTATCTGAAGCCTTATCTGAAATCACAGGAAACGCTTTTCCGTCCCCCACAAAAGTTTAAACAGTCCGCGACAGAGAAAAGCAATATTACATGAGCTTCCTAACACCGAATTAAATGCTGAGGAAGTCGCACTTTTGAATCATGACGATCTGCAGTTGCGTCTGCTCTGCACAAGCCCCAATATGGCGGCGCCCACGACAATGTCGGGGAACGGAGTGCCGATACTCTAAGCGCAGCTCATTTAGTGGCTCTAGTTATAACCAAAGTTCCTATGATTTATCAGTTGGCAAGCTCCACGAAAGAGCGGCGTTCAAAATCGGTTCTTTGTTGCTTACCCGCGAGGCAGGTGCAGGCGGATAGCATTCCTAGCACCACCGGCGTCAACGCCTCCTGGACAAAGAAGGTCTATGTTTAAGTCGGGCTTATTTTGCAATAAACATATAATATGCAAGTGCATGTAATAGCGTGAAAAAAACCTAAGCATACCTCTCATTCTTTTTTTTTTTTTGTACATAAAATGACTGTTTAGCGCATACCCCGAAAAGTCACAAGCTGAATAAAAAACCGCAAGCTACTACGATGCTCACCCAGATCGGGTGGTGCGATGCATCATTATTTCCACTTCATTACATGCGGACATATTAGACCCAGTGAGCATTTCAATTTTAAATGAATAACACTAGCCACAATCAGTCGGCTAAACAACTAATGCGTTAAATTAGTTAATTTCACAAATTAGTTTATCGGCAACTATGAGCCCTATGACGCGGGAAACATTTTAATTTCCTTTTAATGTCGTGTTGCAACTGCGGATGAGGCAGATCCGGAAGCTAAGCCAGTATCTAGAATAGTCCCCACGTGATCACATACTGTCAGCATCATGCGCTAGAAGAGTGGCATTGGAGCCACTAAATGAGCTACGCTAAAGTATCGGCGCTCTGTTCCCTGATATTGATGTGGGCGCCACCATCTTGGTGCTTGTGCAGAGCAGACGCAACTGCCGATTTTCATGATTCAAAAGTCCGACTTCTCAACATTTGATTCGGTGTTAGGAAGCTCATGCATATCGCTTTGCTCTGTCTTTGGCGAACTGTTTAGACATTTGTGGAGGACGGAGAGCGTTCCCTGTGATTTAAGATAAAGTTTCAATAACTGGCAACTATGATTTGAAGCCACAAGATGGGTAAGTGTCGTTAACCTGAAGGGTAGCTTATTTATAGCACTACGTGGCACCATATAGTGCCACTGGCGTTTACAGACTAAATACTCTCCTCCATGATTGACCCAAATACTTTGGCGCTTAGTGCAGACCGCGCCATTAGCGACCATGATTCGAACACGATTGCTTGAGGTGTGGATAGGTCAGGATGTTCGGCCGATATTGCTTTGATCTGTCACGGACTGTCTTAACATTTCGAGGGCGGAAGAGCGTTTCGCGCTTTCAGATAAGGCTTTCAAACGTGACTGGTAACAATCATTTCCCACATCAAAATGGCTGACGCGTCGTTACCTCGAAGCGCACTATTCAGCGACACACCGCTTCCAAACAGGCCCGCCTTTGCCCACACTGGGGCGTGGGCCCCGCGCTTGCGCAGAAACTTATATTCTCGAGAGGCGAAGCTTCTGAGCATGCGCAGTGCCGACAGCAGCGTCACCACAGTGGCGTGACGTCAGAGAGCAAAGACGACGAGCGCCGTGATTTGGCAATTTATGGTGGGAAACTGGAGTATAGTGCCAACCGAAGAGAAAGAGCGTGGACGCACCTGGAAATAATAAAAATGAAATAACTTTTTTTTTTTTTTTCCGGTGTTGTACGACATGTGAAGTCGCACAGCGAGGACATCCGCCGGTTCAAGATAAAGCCTCAAATCCTTATTAATAAAGACGTCCGAGTAGCGGCCGGTGCGGGCTCATCTCTTCATATTTCTTCTCGCTCCTCGATGTAGACGAAGTCCACAGCAGGCAAACACAGAACTCGCTACCAACCAGCAATAAACAAGTACGTCATGCAAAGAACAAAAAACACAAAAACAAAATATTAAATACCAAAGTAGACTGACAAAAAAAAACGAAGTACTAAAAACAGAAACCAGAAAAAAACAAAATAAAATGAAGGAAGGAGCGATGAGGGAGCAAACGGCGCGTTAATAAACTGCCGCCGTAAAACGCCGGTCCTTTTTGTCACTCGGGTGGGTTTTCCGGGATTTAATATCCGGCCGCAAGAAGAAGAAACGGAGCACCGTGATTGGTTGGCGGGACGCGGCCACTACCGCCGCTCTGTGGAACAACCGGGAACTATAAACGTCCCTGCCATCTGTTGCACCAACGGTCTCTCGTTCGAAGGGCGGCATCGGCGTTTAGTTATGTTCTTGTTTCTTTCTTACTATTAGCAATACGTAACTGAACCATGC
>JAZHYW010009778.1:0-134126 GCA_037355805.1 Ixodes ricinus
GTTTACGGCACTCGAAATATAGACAGGCCAAGGCGATAACAGCTTGTCGTACGCACGTTGGTAACTAGTACAGCTCGGTTGACTTGAAGCAAGATCCTTTATTAAGACGTTAAAAACAAACGAACGTCATGGAGCATCGGGGACGCGCATAGATGAACAGCACTAACTCTGAACCATTCGCATTCGCTGTGATCAACTGGATTGCAGATCAGACAAGATATCACCAAAATGTTCCTCAAACCCAACCTTAAAATTACGCAGGATGGTAGAGTGGTTGACGGTTTCGAAGGCTTTGATACTACCAAAAGCAGTGCAGAAAATATTGCGACTGATGAGTTGAATACCGCGATGTCCTCTAACAATGTGCTAATGCAGAACAACTCCTAGTGCGACTCCGGTAGTATCTGGTACTTGCCAGGTAACTTATGCTAAGAAAGATGCCTTAATAAATGACCTAGAAATAGAGCTGTAGGGGGCGATAATTTTTACCTACGAGTTGGTGTCCTACCCTTAAACACAGGGTTTAACAACCGTTGTGTTCGAATACTTCGGACTGGCACGTGACTACGTCGGTGTTTGTTGCACAAACACGCCAGCAAAAATTATTTAAGATAAAGATACTAAATACGTATCTGAAGATGTTATGAAGATGATCTTCAAGTTACTTTTACTACGTACTATCTTAAGCAGAGAAAAATTATTTTTGAAAAATAATTGAATTACTTTTGAGGTACTTAGCAACTATGTTGCAAGCTGGTAATATGAGAATAAGTCACGAGAGGTGCTCTACTAGTGATGACTTCGTTGAATATCACATTCTGCTGGGACCTTTAAGACGTTCAAGAAGCGCCTTCGATTTGCAATGGAAAATTACTTTGAAATAATTCGGGATATGCAGCATATTTGGTCTGCAACGCTTTTAGGAACAAAGGGGAGAATGTGAAAAATAGCACCTACCGTAGCTTCAATTTGGAGGCAGGCTCGACTCATGACGCAATCCGAAACTATGTTCTAACATTCCTTTCCACATTTTGGGGGACTTGACACATATATTCCAGCATTGATCAGACTGCCAAAATATTTGATGATTGAAGGAAAACATGCACTCTCTGGAGAAACATCGATTCGGGGACAGCAGCCTCTGTTGCTGATCAACAACCAAGAACAGATACTTTCTAAAGACTTGCAGCGAAGACACTGTTCCCCGCAACAGTTTTCGAGCCGCGGAGGAGCCTGGCGCGAATCTGGGTGCCCCGCACCATTTTGGGGTGCCCGGATGCGGGTCGAGATGGCCAGACCCCGCAAGGGTAGACTAAACAACTCATGTCCACCCCCCTGCAGAGAGGAGAGAGAAGAACAAGGAAGATGCCTCGCATGAGCAGCGCCCGGTTTGGACGCACGAACGTCGCTCGCAGTTTATATCTTGTTATTCGTGTGCAATCCATCAAAGAAATAAATGTATTAAGTACAACATTATTTGATCTTCAGCATTGACCATCAGTCAATGACGAAAAGGACGCACCTTCAGTCTGTCAAAAAAATTAGGAAGGTCAAGAAGGAAACAGGAAAACAGTGGACAGCGTCCACGTAACCGCTCAAACATCAATCCCTTTCGCACTAGCTCACAACATTTCCTGACGAGTTTAGGTAAAATTTCCGGAATCTAAATCCACCTGTGTAATAGTGACAAATTTGACCTAACAGAAAGATGGGTTCGTGGTTGAGAGGATGAACAATGTGTGCATTCGAAAGGAGATGAAAGAAACATTTTTTCGCGAGTATGAATAAAAGGGTTTGGGAAGCCCAACTAGGTAACTGAACTCAATAAACCAGCGGGATCTAGCTTCCTTGGCCGTGAGTGTGCTTGCGTTCCCCAGAAAGCCTGCTCGCGCCCGAAAAAGTTTGTTCGGCCGTACCAACATTTCTCCAGTGACGGAACCACTTTAGCCTCAGACAGAAGGAGGGCTCTGGATGAAAAATTCGGAGACTTCACCAGCACTTTCTTAGCTCCAAGCGTGACGTGCTATTTAAAGACAACTTGGAAAAAGAAAAGAGGAAACATAGAGGCAGGTGTATTGAGGGCGATCCATTTGGTCTTTCATTGTTTTGTTTTTGAAATTTAATTTGCATGATGGCTTGACGTTGTGGCGTGAAAATTGTATTAATTTGTTATATCATACTTTACAGATTGTATTGTGATACTTTTGTGACGTTGCTGCTGTCATTACTACGGGACTCCAGACCCCGTCAAGCTGCTTTATATAGCAGCTTTTTGTCTGGAGGTCCCTTCAGTGTATATCTGGAAAATAAAGGTTGAATTGAATTAACATTTGAGACAGCGTTTTGCTCTCGCTTTGTTTCCTGTTCTGTCTTCGGTTGCTTGACTCCAAGTTTGCAACCGGTTGAGCTTTGCCCTAGTGCCTGACGAATTCCCTAAAGTCTGACGATTGTTCCCTGATGTTTTAAAGGTTAAAATGTATTTTAGATACTTAGTACATGATTGTGACACATTAAATATTAAGATTGAGTAGCAAATGCTCTAGGGGAGATATACTTGCAAGATAACAAAATACTACCAGAAGTAATTAGAATACAATAATTTGGGTGGATTATGTTATACAGACAAAAAGTATGGTCTAAATAAAACCGTTGATGATAAAAACAAGTGCAGATTTTAACCAGTAAAAATTCATTTGAAGAAACCCAGCACCAATCCTGGCAGGCCAGTTTATATTGCCGCTCGCATGACCGAGAAGGGGGGCTACTCCCTACATCTAGAAGATTCGTGTTTATTCTTACTGCGAGTGTAAAAAGATCAGGAGGCCAGAATGACTTTGCCTAGCGAAACTTGCCTTAGCCCACTCCCAAACTTTTAATGTCGAATGTTCGAGAGACCGAGTGTATTAGGTAAGGAGCCGAGCGCGGTGTTCCGGATTCATAAACACTCAGGCTAGCCAGCTGTCACGCCAACGCATCGTCGCCTCCACTGCTGTCGCCGTCGACGTTTGATGCTGCTTTCTCGGGGCTCATCTTTTCTATTATTTGCTACATAAGTTCGACAATAAATGCCTTTATTTTAAGTTTACGCCCGTCCAGCCTTTTCCATCATCCACAATTCTAGTGGACGTGCGGGGTGCCTTGCCTATGCCCTTCCTTCGTACGCCCACGAGAAGCTGCCGGACCAGATCCATTTCGACTCCCCGGAGAACTTCCATCTGTGGTGCCAGCCGAAGCTGTAGCAAGTCACCGTAATCATGACCAGCCGCCAGAGCTTGGTTCATTGGTGGCACAACCAAGAAAGTAATCACCGAACCCGGATATGTTTTTTCGCCAGCTGACCGAGACCCCTGCTTCTGCATCCCACGTCGTGTTCCTGCCGGTTGCACCTCGCACGCCGTTGCACTTCCACGGCGAAGCGGACGAAGACTTCGAAGACAGGGACATGTAACTTGAGCAAGTTGCCCGTTACAATGGGTGGATGATGGAGAACTACCTGCAGAACGCCTACTTATCTCAAGAAAGAACGCCACATACCCGGTATGAAAACTACGGTGTGACGATAGTCACCTGGGAAGCATGCAAGAATAGAGCTCCGCCGAGCGTTGCTTCCTGCAAGCGCTAGGCGGACCTAAGTCTTGCAAGCTTCAGGAAGGCATCAGCGTGTTTATTGTAACGACAAGAGTGGGCTCAGGAGCTGCTTCAGGCAAGGATTCAAGGCCCAACGACGCATCGTCAGCTTCGTGAAGGACGTGCTTCAACGCTGTAGCCGAGCGAATACGGAAGCTCCTGAACCGAAGGAACTTAGGATCCTCATGTGAGGGGTCATAGAAAACGTCTTCGAGGTTCTTGTGCGCAGTCCACCTGCGACCTTTGAACAATTCGTGACGGAGGCCACAGACATTAAACGTGCCATCCAGACACAAGCCTTGCACTACCAGCGACTACCCGGTATCGCTGGTATCCACGTCGTCAAGCTGCTACGTTGACTCCAACTCATCGGACCTGCGCGAGATCATCCGTGACGTGTTCCGGAAAAAGCTGCGAAAACTTTTTTCCGTTTCTGGAGCTCCCGGCCTTACTTTCCGTCGCAGAGATCATAGGCTACGATGTCCAGACGGCCATGCAGCCAGAAGCTCGCGTCAACGATGTTGACCTACACCGCCATCACCCGTCGACCGCCACCAGTTGCACGCCAGTACCCGGCGCTTTCTCAGATCGACAGGCCTGTACCCCAGTACGCTCGACGCAGCGAGGGAACGTACTGGGGGGATACAACCCCAGTACGTCCGGCAAGAACAGTCGGCACCAAGGAAGACGGACGTCCGGAGAGCGGCTGAATGACGCCCGCTGTCTTCCCAATGCGGGGAAGCTGACCACATTTTCTGCCGATGCTCCTACCGGCAACTTGGGCTCCGCAGGTTCCACCCGAACGAACCGAGCCCACGCTACGGAGAGCGCCCACATGCCATTGAAGGGTACCTTCGTCGTTCGCCGTCTTTTGCGCCAGCTTCTCTCTGAGGATCTCGCTCACCATCCTTACGGCCCCGGCCTCTCCTCTACGTAGGTCCTTTCGAGAAAGCATTTTTCCCTTTGCCCGCTGGAAAAAACTAAGTGCGGAAATTATTGGAGGTGGAATGTGCCGAAGGCTACCGAAACGAACATCCCACAAAAATGTCTGAGGGCTCTCACACTATCGACGAGATGCAGCAGAACGACGCTTCTGCGACGGTGTCCAACAACCTCGGCGGTACCATCGACGGCCACGACGCGACGGCGCTCATCGAAACCGGAGCAGACTATATACCCCCTTCGAAAGACTGCCCACTGCTTACCCTTCTGTTAAAATACTGATAGACGTGCTGCGCTGCGATGTTAAACGCGTGACCAACACTCCCGCGCATTTTTGGTCACGCTGTTTAACTTCGCAGCGCAGCACGTCTATCAATGCTACAACCAACTAGCCCAAACCCAAGCCCAAGCTTTATTGTTAAAACACCTAAGACTGGGTTTGAAAAAATTTAGAAACAAACAAAAGTACATGAGGCACGGAAATAAGTCAGTCAAGCGACATCTCGAACTAAGCTAATGCGTTTATTCAGTAAACCTCTTATATATACTTTGAAACAAAGGTCGTTACCAAACAACACAGCAAACAAACAAAAATCCTTTCCTTTTCAATTTCTTTTAAAGACCTTGCAGCCGCCAATGTGACACACTCCGTGACCTTACGCGCGTCACGGTACCCTTATCATAGAGATGTAGTACGCCACATCCTTGACTCCACTAGTTTATGAAAGGAAGAGAAAGAAAGAACCAATTTTCTTTTTGATTGTTGTGTTCGTTGGTGACGACCTTGGTTTCAAACTGTCTATAACAGGTGTACTGAATAAACGTATTAGCTGAGTTCGAGACGTCCTCTGACGGCCTCTTCCCAAGTTTTTTTTTACTTTTATTATTTTAACAGTTTTTAACATTCAGTCTCAGGTGTTTTAACAAAATGGTAAACTTACATCAACTACGCCTGCGCCCTCCCGACGTTTTCGTCCTCTAAAAGAGTCGTGTTTATTTGTACCCCAAGTGTAAAAATAAGCAGGCCAGAATGACCTTACCTAGTCAGTCTCGGCCTTTGGTCACTCCCGTACTTTCTAGGTCGAATGTTCAAAGACTGAGTATAGTATAAAAGGAGCCAAACCAGTATTCCCGATTGACTGTCTCTCCCGCTAGACGGCTGTCAATCCGACGAATCGTCACTCGATGCTGCCGCCGTCGACGTCCGCTGCTGCTCTGACGCTGGTCCTTCTGTTCCCGTCACAATTTGGTCAATTAAACCTTTATTTTCACTTTATGCATGTCCACGCCTTTTCAGATCCCGATGATATATAGCACTTAATTTTAAACAAGGCCGAGACCACACCTTTTTCGCTCATGTCATAAACGAAGGCAGACTCGCTCTCAATTTCTTTCATGGTTACCTCGGGGATATCTTCTTCGTGGGCTCCTCTAAAGGGGCAGCAAGGCAATTGCTGAGTTTTTCCACAGTAACCTTTTTGTTGTCCTCAAACTTCTCGAGTACAACGTTGCCAAATAATCGTTGGAAATGATTGCATCAGAGACCATTGACACGTGACCAATATATAGAAGCAATTTTTATAAAACAACGATTAAAAAAGTTTCCGCCGTGAGATTTGAACCCTGAACTTTCACGGCGCGACGGCAAGTCCCGGCGCTCAAACCGCTCGACTGCTACAGACGCTGTTCGGACCCGCTGGCACGAGATATATAAATACGCAACCACAGCTTTCGTTTTGCGTGAGTTTTTCTTTATTTTGGCTTATATTTACCTTCCTGGCCGTAACTTTACCTGCCGCTCCTAAAGTATGATGGGGCGGTTAATTGGACTTCAGCTGAAAGCCTCTGCAGTCAGTTTCTGCGAGCGAAATTAGACTTTTGTACTCGAAGCGGCACGTGACTTCTCTGCCATTAGGGCAAGGACGCTAGGTACTTCCTTGTCCCCATGGAGCTGGTCACGTGACATAAAAATCCCTTCTTGGCCGCAGCCGCAGCCGCGGCCGCAAGGTGAGCAAACCGGCCCTGGTTCCTTGCTTGTTTTTCTCTGCACGAGCCTTCTTTGGAACGCGCACGACTGCGCCAGTTCTCGTGCAAGGGGCCAGTTGCCTACGCTCCGAGCTCACGTCTCAGCAAATGTGGGCAGAACAAAGCGCGAAAATCGTCTTCAGCCAAATGGCGAGCGAGACATATGCACAACAAAACCACCGACGCGTTGAAAAATATACCAATTGCCTGTGCGCCGTTATCGGAGATTTCAGAGGCCAATTACACATATTCCAATGTGATCAGATTTACGTTGACACGAATGAAGGTACGAGAGGACGAACAGTGAACTGAAAAATAAAGGTTTAATCGGCGAACTTGTGCCAAAAACAAAAAGTGAAGAAAAGCCTCCTCGCAACAGAAAAAGCAGGCGGCAATTCGGCAACGTAACAGAGAGCAAGAGCGAAACTGACTCGACAAGGTCGCTGGCGGCTGGTTATTTACAGAGCGTCATCCATATCGAAAGTTCTGGCAAAGAAGGTTCGAGCGTCGCGCCCTCCGGGCGAGGATGAACTGGCAGTTTCGGAACAAAAAACAGGGCGAAAGTTATGCCCGGTGCAAGAGTGAACGCGAATCTTCGATAAGTCCGTGACCGAGCGTTGCTTTCTTGGCTCTGCGGGTGGCAATATGACTGGCCGGTCCTTTCGTAGTGCATGTGTTTGACTCTTTGTGGATTTCCCGGAAAACGTGATGACGTGATAGACTTGGGTTTCCAAAATTCTAGCTTGTGGAATTAACTACCTAAAAAATTAAAGATGAACAATTCTTTGGGCGGTCAGTTGCCTCCTTTAGGTAGCTGAGGTGTTTATTTTGACCAAAACCACGAGACTGGAAGACACAAAAAATGACTCTCAGGTTAAGATGTTTAGTTTGGTAAACCAAAGTAGGACTGGTGCGGGAGTCATAATAAAAATCAGCAGAACCCATCCTTTGGGAATGATTATCTACGTTAATGCGAATAGCATCAAACGGTGCGGAGTTACGAGCGTTCGTCAGGTGGCCGGCACACTCTAGATACGCCAGCCCACTCTTGAGGCGATTCTAAATTTGTTGACACTTTCACAGCCCTGCGCACGATCTCCGCAGCCCAGCACGTGCGTTTGTGTAACTTAGGAAGGCGAGCAAAGCACGCGCCATACGCACAAACACTCAAAATGGTACCGACCAGACTTTCTGGCGTCTCAGCTATACTTCGTTTCAGCTTGGGTCCAGACGCAGGCGATGCTACAAGCGCGAGCTCCGGGCTTTCAGCGTCCCTGCCAAGCACGCGCTCGTGCAATGCAAGCACTGTTCAAGGCCACAGCGCTCGCGCTCGTAGCATCGGCTGCGTCTGGACCCAAGCTGAAACGAAGTATAGTCTCAACCAACGGCACTCTAAACGGTTGTTTATATCTTTACCATAGGACGCGCCTACAGCGCTGTCACAGCTACCGGTGCGCGCGCGTTCCATGCACGAGGGCTCATTCTCGCTCTTGTGAGGGTGAGCACGGCCGCACATCACCCTCTCCCGAGCGCGGGAGAGGGTGAGCTAGGGCAGTGCTAAGCCTCACGAGGGCGGAGCGAGCCCTCGTGCATGGAACGCGCGCGATGGTAAAGATATAAACAGGTGTTTGGAGTTCCTTGAATGACTGCCTTCATAGCTCTGTGGTTAGCGCGTCTGCCTGCTGATCAAAGGGTCAACGGTTCGAATCCCGCCGGCGCCGGTCTTTTTAATGCGAATAGCATTCTTTGGATACTTCACGCACTTTTCGTCTATGTATCTATCTATCTATCTAACTATATATCTATCTATCTGGCTATCTAACCTCTTACGCCGCGGGTCGATAAATAAATAAAAAAGACCGGCGCCGGCGGGATTCGAACCGTTGACCCTTTGATCAGCAGGCAGACGCGCTAACCACAGAGCTATGAAGGCAGTCATTCTAAGCACTCTAAACACTTGTTTATATCTTTACCATCGCGCGTGTTCCATGGCACGAGGGCTCATTCCGCTCTCGTGAGGCTTAGCACGGCCCCTAGCTCACCCTCTCCCGCGCTCGGGAGAGGGTGATGTAGCGGCCGTACTCAGCCTCACGAGAGCGGAATGAGCCCTCGTGCATGGAACGCGCGCGCACCGGTAGCTGTGACAGCGCTGTAAAGCGCGTCCTATGGTAAAGATATAAACAACCGTTTAGAGTACCGTTGGTTGAGACTAGCTGAGACGCCAGAAAGTCTGGTCGGTACCATTTTGAGTGTTTGTGCGTATGGCGCGTGCTTTGCTCGCCTTCCTAAGTGACACAAACGCACGTGCTGGGCTGCGGAGATCGTGCGCAGGGCTGTGAAAGTGTCAACAAATTTAGAATCGCCTCAAGAGTGGGCTGGCGTATCTAGAGTGTGCCGGCCACCTGACGAACGCGCATAACTCCGCACCGTTTGATGCTATTCGCATTAACGTAGATAATCATTCCCAAAGGATGGGTTCTGCTGATTTTTATTTATTTATCGACCCGCGGCGTAAGAGGTTAGATAGCCAGATAGATAGATAGATAGATATATAGATAGATAGATAGATACATAGACGAAAAGTGCGTGAAGTATCCAAAGAATGCTATTCGCATTAATATTCGCATTAAAAATTAGATTGTTTAGCCGAGTAAACTGTGGCGTTTACTTTGTTTCTAGCCGCAGGGAAGTTAGCAGGCAGTTGGAAATTTCTTGGAGCTCGCCCATAACTTACCTTTATTGGCGAGTGCCGATAGAATGTTCGCGCTTAACCAAACGTGACCGCTCCTTTGCTTTTTTAACGTGACTGTTCGTTGATTACACAAAAAAAGCTCCAATGATAGGATCAAACCAGACTATCTTGTTATTTGTTACCTCCACAGCCTGTCTATCGCTAGGTGCTCTCTCCAGTGCATCTTCTCAGACTATCCTTCCTCTTCACTTTAAGTCCAAACGCCGCCGATTCTACGAGCTGATGAGACCAATAAACATCATTAAACGAGAACCTTAATAGGGTTTGTAATGTTTCTGCCCATGTTCTCTCATCGCTTAACTAATCATAAACAAAAAAGGCTACTTATTTGCACTTTTGATGGTGCTTGATTTGTCCTATTCGATCGCTTCTTCAGCTGCGTCTGTACTTTAGTTGAAACGAAGTATAGTTGGTACCCAACGAAGTATATTCAGGGCCAGTCTTAGCGAAATTACTGCCGATGTCACGGTTCCGTTGAAAATTCTGGAAATATTACGGTCGATAAAGGAAGATGTCGGTTTACTGGATACCACCTCTTCTCTAGTAAATACATTAATAGTACATTCTAGCTCTACACTAGCTAAAATATTTAGGTAGCCACAAAACTCGGGTTTATTAATTATCTATATATCTATGTTGATATCTCCCACAATGATGAAATGAACCTGACTCTAACCCTGCGTTAAAATCTCCGTGAGCTCATGCCGAAATTATCGGACACTCTTAGATGTATTAACCATGTTGAATTAACCTGAGACTAGGGTAGAGAAGAAACATCAAAACGTAGAAGGGTGCAAAGAGTGAGAGGCATTGGAGTTGAACCTCGTTAAGTTCCAATCGGGCTCAGGCATATCGGTAGAAAGTTTCTTAACAATTTTGGAGTTTTATCTGAAGTCAACGGTAGTAGACTACGAAGGAAGAAAGTATATTCAAAAGAAGGCGTGTGTATAGGGTCGTCAGTCGCACCAATTTTAGCGGAAGTTTACTTGAACTCTTTAGATCGGGCCGTGCACGATAATCTACAGGAGTTGTCCCCGGGTGCGGCAATAGTGCGAAGATATGTAGATGGCATCCTAATATGCACGTTTACGGAAGGTCTAGCAGAAACCATAGAAGGTGTGATAAGGTCAACGGCTCCAGAGTTTAAGTTTACAGTGGAAAAACCGGAAGATGATGTTCTGCAGTTTCTCGATTTACGTATTCACGTGAATCGAGGGTTATCTTGGGAATATGGTAAAGAAAACTCGAAACCAGTTTTGCCAAGAATGAGTGTTCATTCGAAGACCGTAAAGGCGGGGATTGTAAAGTCATTGGTCAGGAACGCGTTAGAAAGGTCATGTGTTCATCATATCACTGAATCAATAGAAAGACGGTGAAAAAGGTTGATTAGTGTAGGTTATGATGACAGTTTTATAAAAAGGCAATTAGAATTGTTTATTAAAGGCAGGAGAGATACCGAAGAGAAGTCAAGGAACCGCTTTGCTGTAATCCCTTATTATCATGATATATCTCACAACCTGAAGGCATGTGCGAGGCAGTTTGGAGTAGACACGGTCTTTAGTTCAGATTTTAGATTAATGTAAACTGACGCCATTTCAAACAGGTGTGGTGAGTGCAAAAAGCTCATCGGGAAAAGTCGGTATGTTGCGAGACTGGTGTAGTTTATGAGATACCATTGGATTGTGGATTTAAGTATGTAGGACAGACGTCACGATGCATAAATGATAGATTAAACGAACATAAAAGAAATGTAAAGAACAATGCACAAAACTCGGAAATAGCAAAACATATTCATGAATGTAACAACTGCACGGCGCTCTGGTCGGAGACGGAAATAATACACAAAGAGAGGAACGATGTAAAGAGAGTGGTAAGGAGACAGTGCGGATAAAGTCTCTAGGCAACTGCATAAGTCAGGCTTCACTACAGTTTGGAAGCAATTAAAAAAACTTTCTTAAAATGTAAATTTTTTTGGGGGTTGTTTGATAGTGCAACCTGCTTGTGTGTGTGTGCGTTTTTTTTTGCTTTGTGAGGTGCTTAGGTGTATTGGCCCAACTACCGTTTCAATGTGTGCGTGTTTTTTATGTGGAGAGGGCGAAGGATGATTCCGAAGTATGAACTGATCCTTTTGTTTAAGTTTGAAGGTTAATGGATGTTGCCTTATCGCATCGACCTGTAAAGGTTGTCAACGTTTTTGCATTGTGTGGAAGACTGTGGCGCTTGAACTGTTTAAACTTCGACCCTTTGCTTTTTTACTTTTTTGTTGTTGGTGGAGATGATCTTGAGATTGTGACTATATAAGGAGGTGGACTAAATAAACCAGTTAGCTGAGTTTGAGACGTCGTCCTGTCTATTTTCTTTACCTTCTACGTTTTGATGTTTCTTCTCTACCCCAGTCTCAGGTTAATTCAACAGTGTTAATATTCACCAGCTCACCTGCACCCTTACGATTTTTCCTTAGATGTATGTTCAGAAGAAAACAATCCTACTGAGTGTTAAGCGTTTTCAATTTTTAAACATAACATTCTGCACAACTGAGTGCTACATCTAGTCTCGTTACCGACCGAGTCACTTTTAACATTAACCACCACCCCTTCACACAACAAAACTGACGCCAGCACAAATATTAGTAGTCATCGAATAACTGAAACTAATCTCGGGGGTCATCTGTAACGCTTGATTCCGTCTATGCGAACATATCAATGCAGTGCCAAATTTTGTTTACCAGTGTATTTTCCATCTGTATTTTCAAGGCGCATTTCTCTTCCTCTAAATAATTAGAGCAAGAAACTTGCCAAGCTCCACGTGTGTCCCGTTTGCAGACGACGAAGCTACCTGCGCTATTAACTTGTGACGCCATCTCCCGATAGACTCAGCAAGCAGACGACGCAATCGGCTGTCTGCTCGCTACGCCTTTGGGGGAGGGGGCGCTACAAGTTGATAGTGTCGGTAACTCGATGGACCTCGAATGGGCCTAACGTAGCCCTTGGCAATTTTCTAGAGAGCAGCTCTTAGGCGCTTTTTTCCGGCTTGAGCGTCGTCGTCGGCGTAACCGCGCGTTGCATTATGGAATGTTTCCCATAATGACGTCACACGTGACGTCACGAGGGTTACCCTAATGAGGGTTACGAGAATTACGCTCACAAGGGTTTTGAGGGTTACCCTCACGAGTGTCACGAGGGTTACCCTCATGAGGGTCAGGAGGGTTCCCCACGAGGGTAACGTCAGGACACTACCCTTGTGACGTCACTTGTGACGTCCATATACGAAACATCTGATGTATGACGTGACGTGTGACGTCACATGACGTCACACGCATCTAACATTGCAAATATTCCCGCTAAGTTTAGCGGGGGACGTTTTCCGCCATATTTCGAGGAAAAGTATTCCCTGCTTAATTTACTGGGGAAGGAAGAGGGGCATACCCTCCCCTCCATACGCTCCCCTCATCCTCCTCCTTAAGAGCTGCGCTCTAATTCTGCGTTACAAAAAATTGTAAACGTCTCATTTTCTTCTTGCATTTTTTTTCACAGAAAAAAAATTGCTTTGAAATTTAATTTGGTAATACTTACTTGCACAGTGAACGTTTCGTGAAAGTTAGAGCTTTCTATGTGAGAGCGCCGATTTTACTGGCTCGTTTTACAGCGGAAAATCCGCTTCGGGCGCCCTGTACATAGCTATTTTTTTAGAAATATGTTTACATTTCTATTTCATCTGAATTCAATGATGTTGCCGACATGTCGAAGATATATATGAATGTATTGCAGTGTTGTTCTTAGTTTTTGGTATTTATATGACTAACATTTGGTGACGTTTTGAGTCGTTCTGCGAATCACTGTCCTACTGTTTATTTTCTCTAAATGGTTGGACTTGTTTTAAGTGTCTAATGTTTTGTAGAATGTTTTTATGTAACTATCCTGAACTGCTGAATCTTAGGGGGCAGAGACTTGACAGGCATCGCGCGTCTATTTCTGCCCTCTGCGAGGTGAGCCCGTGAAGCGAAAAAAAGAAAGAAAAAGACTTAGACTAAATAAAGTCCAGTTTACACAAACAGTGCTGGACTAAGATAGAGCAATACGGATGCAGCGCTGCATCATGAAGGACAGCGCTACTTCTAGTGCTTACTAATAGCAGTTAGGTACCGCTGTGGTATGTGTGAACAGGCCTTCAAAAGCACAAGTGGCGTACACGCGCTTTGTGAGCGCACATCTAAGATTCGGGTGGTTCAATACATTTATTATAACAAACACGAGTGGAATCCCCTATACCCTTTTAATATATCTGAAAACGTCCGATAGATAGCGTTCTTTTTTGCCCTTGATCTACGAAAATGATGGAGTTGATGGATGTTTGCGGTATATTAAATTTTTAATTAATACTATGTAACACGAGAAAATTAATTTAATTCCCATAGAATATGGTTCCACATGGATGTCTTTCCTGTGTGGAACATGTTATAATATTCAGTGAAAATGAAATTTGAGATAAGATAGTCTCGGAAGAACTCATTCGTAGAAGCTGTTGGATCAAATAATTATTTTCGTTGGCCGAGACGGAGTGAAAGCAGTCAACGTCAATATATAATAACTGAAAGGCGTAAGTACAAGGTCATTTCTAATTTACACGTAATATTTTGCTCAAATGTTCTAAGATAATGCAAACCAAAGTATAAAAACTTACGTTCATTTTTAATTTGCTTTCATTTATTTTGTATAAGATTAAAAGGAGCGAATAATTTCAAATTGTACCAGGTTCTGATTATAACTTGGTAATCGGTGCTCGACATGCTAACTACAGTTTTGATGCCTCATGCCACATTTTGCTTCAAATTCGACGCCAACTTATGTGAAATTCGAATAACACGGCATTGTTAATTAAAGCCAATGTCATTCTCTGCAAAACTGGAGCACTAGTGGATTTGAATGTTATCGAAGACATTTTTTACTAATACATTTACTGCATACGTTTAGTGAATGAAGTACACAAGCAATTTACTATAGTGAGTATACCCCTGAAACACGGTAAACGTACTTTCAGCCTAATCATTATTCGGGAACTTATTACATTGGAAAAATCCCCGTCACACAGTCTTAAGAATAATGCCGTTTATACTCAATATTCGTTTGTTGAGCGCGTTATTTAAGGTATTTTGTTTTGTTAAAATTGTACCGACATAGCTGACACAGTCAAGTTAGTCACAGACAGCTTATGAACGCAGGGTATCGCTAATCCCGGGTCTTTTTATCATCGCAGCCAGAGAGGTTTCGTTCGGCCTGAGTAGGTAAGACAGCTGTGGAACCAATCATGAACAAAGAAATGCAAACATAATATGCCACGCCCTGCGTTTTGACCATAGTAAGGTACTCTATAGTCCGTTGCAACCTAAGAACGAAGGGCGAGGGTAAGACCGGCCGGGGAGGAGGAAGCAGACGGAACGCTAAAGAGAGAAGGAGGTTTCCTCATCTCTTCTCCAGCGTTCCGTCCGCTTGCTCCTCCCCGGCCCGTCTTACCCTCGCCCTTCGTTCTTAGGTTGCAACGGACTATAGTACCTGCAGACGACGTCGCCATGTTGGTCAACTACACTGTCTAAGCGGCGGAACTTACCGCCCGTTATGTAGAACGGTTAATGCGCGCACGATTTTACTTAAACTAACGCCAGCGAAACAGCCAATTTACAAAGTGATTTAACAACACTTCTATTTTGACTGCGTATTTGTCAACCTTCTTGTCATCAAAGGGTCGACACGAGTTAGATTGGTATTGCCGCGGTTCCTTCGACAGTTCGCGTCTTTTAGCGGGAGCGTTGCTGTCTCATTACTTGGAGGTTCAGACCAACCGTCCAGCGTTCTCCTTCAGCATCCGGCCAGGACTTGTGTTCACTGCAAATACCTAGGGTTCCAATTGAAAACTCCGTCGTGCGTAATTAAGGGGTAGACGTGGGAGAGCGAAGCTGCTGCCATGCTATTCTTCCACCCGCGGCGTCGAATACAAGGGTAAACAAACCGGCGTCTGTTCCCTTCGTCGAAAAACCGTTTTTCCGTAGTTGTACATCTCGGTCGGCTGGTTACCGCTACGCCAACTCGCCTCTCGTGGCACGTGTACTCATGCCTCCCCCCCCTCCCTCCAAAACCCCTTCTTCATCTGATTAGCATAATTTATGACCCTGAACCGTGATTTGCATACTCTGCCGCAACTAGCTCATTACCATATTGCGCCTTCTCGGGAGAGCGTGACGGGAATTAGCATACTACTCCTGACGCTACGCGCATTTTACCCCCAGCCTCGCTCGTGAGAAGTTTCTATAGCCGGTTTCACCTTACGATGAATCGCGGACGATACTACTAGCGATCAAAGTCAACCTAATGCAGCGTCGCTGTCACGTGATCTTCGCGAGGGGCGCAGTGACGCGCGGGGCTTTAAGCCACGTGACATGCTCGCAGTGCTAGGTTGGCTGGAACGGCTGGTAACGTTCCCTGCGGTTCATCGCGAGGCGATGCATGCGGTGTGCAGAGCGTTGGCGATTCCTCTTTTCTCAAGGAAACGTCCTCCCTCCCCTACCCCGGCCCGGTCCGCAGCTCTTCGGAAGATGATTAGCATAATTTTGAGTTGTCGAGTCGGCGAGCTGAGATTGAAAAATGCGACCCGATGAGAGCTGGCTTGGCGCTTGTCGGGCGTGTCGTTTGTCGCCGTTCCGCTGTCGCCAGTCATTTGTCCTCCGTCGTCCCTCTCTGGGAGAACATTACCAGTATCAGGTCGCAGCAGCGAAAGCTGCGTAACGCGATGCGAAATAGTTGTCCGCTTGTAGGGAACTTTTTTCCTTTTCTTTTTGTCAAAAGAGAACGGTAAACGTCCTTCGTTTTCAGGGTGGCCATTGGCCATTCTCCCAAGATTTTGAGTGCAGATTTTAAGAAAAATGTAAGCACGAGAAACTCGGACACTCAGAATTAATGGCGAAGTTTATAGGTCGTGAGGTCACGTGGTATCATGGTGTCGCGTGACGTCAGAGTAGCACTTGAGGCCGTGATGTCGCGTGCCCTCATTGAAATCAACTTCAAATAGGCTGTAATAATAGTAGTAATATTATTAATAATAACAATATTCTATATTTTCTTGCGCCCAAAAACAGCCCGAAGGTCTTCACTTTGGTGCACAAAAAATCAGTAAATGCCAAATCAACACAACACTAATAAAACACACATCACAGATAGGTAGCGATCCCTTGCAATTGCTTCTGGTAAACAGAAAAGTTACTAAATATTTTAATACCTGGATTGCTAAAGCGATTGAACAGTGATTGCATGCGTTACAAGGGTGAATATCTGCAGATGGTACTGACATAAAACGTAAAGTCACTCCTAGTCAAACGGGAGGAAACATTGATATTAACATTGGATAAAAGCGAATTATTATTTATATTTTCTATTTACTATCTTGTGAAAAATCGTCGCGTTCTGCTTTTCTGTCACGCAAGGGCCTCAGCAAGAACTTATCTAGAAGATAGCTGTAATCATAATAAAAGCGACACTGAAGATAGCGGTCGTAAACGATGCGTATTAAGCGTTTTTGCACGGTTTCAATTCTTGTGACTGCGTTTCTGACAAAGAATTCTAAGCTCCAGAACCGAATTCGAGCCTTGACCTATCTGAAGAGCAGAATAAACGAATATTAGAGACAGCGTTTTTAAATCGCACCATGATGCGAGATATTCGCCCCAACATCTTTGTCACACTGCCAACAATAGAGGACACATGCGAGTAAACGTCAGTTCATTACCTCTGCTCACGCCAAGGTTTCTTACAACCGAGACGCGTTTGTTTGAAGTTACGTATAATACATAATCGCTATGTGATACATTACGACGTCTGCACAGGGACTGGACATTTGTTTTGAGAGGGTTCTGTGACAAGCTGTTTAGTTTACACCACTGAACTATGCGCGGCACATCATTCTGTAGACTTTCGCAGTCGACAAGAGTAAAAACTTCAAACAACAACTCGTCATTTTCAAGATATAACGCCAAATCATTTACAAAGATAAGAAACAAAATTGGGTCATGACTAGAGCCTTGCAAAACGCCGGAATGAAAAAAAAGTTCTTGTGCGACTATTATCCATTCGAACGCGGTTAGGAAGACATGATAGGTAACTTTGAAACCATTTTAACACCTCTGCACAACAGCCATATAAAATATTTTTATGTAATAACAACTTATGGTTTACTTTATCAAACGCTTTTGACATCTAAAATTATATACAATCAATTTGACCTCTCTTCAAAACAACAGGGGCACAGAAGTTTAAAACAATTCCCACATTATTTTAATTTACCGCCCCGTCAAAATACCGTGCTGACATGATACAAACTTTTGGCGAAAGTAATAATCAACTTGGCTATGATGCATAATGCGTTCAAAACCTTAAAAAATCCAGATAATAAAAATATGGGGCCATAGTTATTCCCGACAGAAGCGTCACCACCTTTGAAAATAGGTGCAACCACCGCGTTTTTCCAAAGCGATAGAAAAACTTCAGAACTAAAAGAGAGGTTAAACATGTGCTTCAAAATAGGTAAAAACAATACACCACAACCATTACTAAAAAAAAAGATGGAATGGAGGCAGCCCCAGCGCATACTTTTGGTTTTAGTTTCTTTATAAATTCAGATTTGTTTGATATTTTTTCTATTACTAGACAAAAAGTCGTGGCAGTTGATTTTAATATACGTAGGTTGAACGGCTTGTTGAACGGTGAAACAGCAGCCACTAGCTGAAGTAATCAGAAAACATATCTGCAACCTGTACAGAGGCGGAAACATAGCTACCGTTATGTGAGTGGTCGAGTATGCGTATAATTTGGCTAGTATCGCGCCTGTGTTGTTTTGCAAACCTACAAAAATCTTTTGCGGTTCGGTTCACGCTACGCTCTATTCCGTAAAGGTTTAAGCGCTTATCTTAAGAGTACAACCCTTTAGCTAGAGCACGATAAATGCTAAACTGAGTATACCATAAGTATTGCCATTTCGTTTAAACAGTTTGCGAACGTGATTTTTGTTTACGCGAGCACGTTTTTAAATCTTTGGAAAACCATTCGGGATAATTCAAGGGTCGAAAAACCGCTGCGACACACAATTATCAATCGCGTCCTTAACAATCGACGAAAACGTCTCAGTCACCGTTTCTGTGTCAGTTATTGCCAGAACCCCCTCCAATCAAAGTTTTCGAAGTATCTGTACTTGCTCAGATAATCTCCTTGTGCGTAGTTGTAAGTACAGTAATAACGGGATATTGGCTTTTTTATGTAAGGTAGAAGATAGCCTTAAATGGTGGGTGAAACTCATCTGTTCGCACTAAGGAATTTATAACAGGGGTCACAGAGTTGACTGATATGTTGGATAGAACAAGGTCGATAAAATGTTCCGCGCTATTCTTAATTGGGTTAAGTTGATTAATGCCACAGTAGTACATAAATGACAGTAACCATGAAGCCATATCAGATGCTATAGGGTTGTTGCAATTAGCAGACCTCAGCAGCCAGTCCACTCCTGGAAGACAACAATCTTCATACATCTGTATTCTGCATTCCGAAAACTTAACTTGTTTACTAAGTGTCTCAAAATGTTCAAGTAAAAGTTACTTCATCGGAAAATGTTGGAAGATAATAGTTTTCAACTAGATCGTTGAAGCCATCGCCTGCCTTATTTTCTACCCAGACATATTCAGAATACGATTCCAGGTACAAACGACGATGTGACGAAATAAATGTTTCGGTGACGATTAAAATAACACCATGAAACTTTTGACAAGTATACTGGTAATCTCGATCCCGGCCATACACTTTGTAGTCAGGTGTAAAATAGTTGTAGTGGGGTATTTTATTACAGAGACAAGTTGACGTGAGGCAAAAAACATCAAACTACGTTGACACTATGTTGGGCAGGAACTCGTCGGCCTTCGTTTGCAGGACCCTCACGTTTTGCTAGCCGACACTAAGCGTTGCAGCCATTCTCGCGACTTACTGTTTCCCCATTTTGAACACGCGCCTTGTCAAGGCGACCGAAAAACTTGTGAAAGATACTGCCCTCGGGACAAACTTCGGTATAGCCCTATATGCCCCCTATATGGCTGTACTGCTTATATGTAGAGACAAACTCGAATAAGTTTAATCATCCGCATCCGATCCCCATTCGCAGACTTCGTTTCCGCATCCGCAATGTTCTTAAGTAATGGTATCCGCATCCGATCCGCATCCTAAGACTTTGTATCCGTATCCTAACCGCATCCGCAAGATTTAGAACCGCATCCGACCCTCAATATGAGCATTCATTTTACATCATAATATCAAGCAGCATAAATTATAAAAAAGCATCTCGACGGTCGTCTTATAAGCCGTCTGCTTACCTTTGTACGAGGAATTCTTTAGGATGAAAGAATACTGTGAATGTAATTTTATCGTATTCTGTTTTATCGTATTTATAAAATAACGATCATCCTTCCAGATACACTTCCCATCGATGGAAATATAATCGCAATTATGAGATCGTCTTGGGAGTCCGTGAAACTGACACTTTGTCCAGAAAATGCTCTCAATAGAAAGGAAACTTTAACATTTATATTGCTTTTTGCTTTGCAAGACCCACTTCAAGCGGACGCATATTTTATAAACATGACAATTAACAAAGGAGAGACTAATAACATTGTGTCATTTTATTCAGGCGAAACAATAAAAAAGTATGAGCGGAAAGGCGTTCACTCACAGCAGCACAGTATTTTTGTATATGTGGTAAGGCGCGAGTAAACCTCCGGGAAAATATCACAATTTTCAATAGTGGCAGCACCTTCTATCTGTTTCAGTTTTGAACACTTTCGAACCTTCAACTGCATGCTCGGAACTGTATCATTAAACACAACTCAGTGCCAACAGGTGACAAAAAGAGAACGCACATACGTTTAACATGTCGAGGTTTCTGTGTAGAAGAAACAGAATATCGTCAACAAAAACGAATTCAGACTAATTCACCTTTCTTCAATAATACGTTGGTGCACTTGATGCTGGGATGACATGCACGAACTGCGTAATGAGAATGAGGTGCGGAAACTCGTGGTGGTGCAAGCTCCACTACTGAGAAGAATCGAATTTAGTCTCCTCGATTTACTTTTAGGCAAAGAAGCCACTTGCAGGTTGCCTCTACTTTTTTGTGGCTTGCACGCTTGGCTGTTTCTTTGTTTTCTGTTTTGCCCAAAGAACGTTTTTTGGTTGTTTTTTCCCGCCAAACAAGAACACCATTTTCCGGGACGACTGATGCTCCTGCATTCTTAACTGCTTTTAGGGGCAGCATTCTTGGCGAGATAGAGCGTACTAAAGCGATCTTTGGTGAGAATCAAACCTTTCTTTACGCAAGGAAAAGTTTCCTCCCGATCGGCACCTTTAATCTACTAGAGTAGTTTGCCCCCGCAATACATTCGATAATGCACTTCATAGAATCACTTACTTATTCACTCTACCCCGGTTGCACACGTTTATAAGCTGCCTCGGCAAAAATGTAGATCCGTACCCGCGGATATCCGCATCCGATTCGAATCCGCAGCCTCCGGCATTCCCATCCGGTTCGCTATCCGCCAAGCCAAATTCATTTTTACCCGCATCCGCCAGTTTACTGCGGATATCTGCGGATTATCCGAGGATCATCCGCGGATATGCTGGGCTCTACTTATATTACCGCGATCTTTGTGTCGGTAGAGCGTAACGGTCGAGTGTAACGTGCCGATTTTTCGAGGAACTCAGCCCTATAACACATCTTGTGTTTAAGCATACGCGCTAAAGTATACGACGAGCAAATAAACCAAATCCAGTCCCTTCTCGCGCTAGGATCGCAAAACAGTGAAGGATGATATGAACCCCGAGACTGCATGTAAACGACGGAAACGCTAAAAGGGCTTGAGACATTTTAGTGTTGGTGTCGTTTTACCTGCAGTCTCGCGGCTTATGTCATGTTCAATTTAGACCAGCCGGTTTACGTCCTTACATTCACTCCAGTGAAGGATCTCTAATCTGATGAAAGGTTTGAGACGGAGTGATTGCGTGTATGAGAAAACTCCGCTAGCCTCAGCAGGCGCTATATTGGGCGCGTGAAGTCCATGCACCAGAGCGCGAGGGTTTGGCGCTTCATTCTCGAAATAGACGAGAGCGCCGCGGAGACTGGCGACACCTGAGCGCGCCCTTTGTGCGCCGAGATTTTTCTCGGAGCCCGAGTGACTTCTCACCAGTGTTGATAGTAACGCGTTTCAAGTAACAGTGTTAACGGTAACACGTTACTTTTCCCGGTAACGTAGTAACGTACTCGTTACATTTTATAAAGAGTAACACGTAACGTAATAAAATTACCTATTATGGGTAACGGGGAACCTAGTTACATCACTCGTTAGATATTCTTACCACGACCTAAAAAATTACACCTTTCTCCGTGTTTTAGGCGCCATGCAATGCGAATTTCTGAGTTTTTTGTTGTGAGTATTTAAGTGAAGCCGTAGAAATATAAGGTAATTGTGCTCAGTTTCTGACAATAATGCTTCGTGAAATATATGGCTTACTCATACCTCTAACGTCAAGACAGAAAAACGTATTAATTCGTAATTAGGAAGTAACGCAAATATAACGTGCGCGACATTTTGTCGGTAACGGTAACCGTAACGTGTTCATTTTATTTGAAGTAACGTAGGCCGGTAACGCGTTGCTTTATTTTGCAAACAAAAAGTAACACATTTCGTTATTTTGATTTCGGTAACGCCTACAACACTGCTTCTCACCAACAAGATGGCTGCACTGCCAGAAACATTGTCGAGACGAAGGGACCTGTCGGACCGCTGCCCCTTTTTTAACGTTTATTAGTGCTTCCTCCAGTCAGTAAAACCAATTTGATTTCGAAGCGAAGACAGCAAATAGCATTTCGGAAAATATTTGTTTGTGCATCTCTTCTGAAAACAAATTCATCTACCAAATAGTACAGTGCTGATCACGTAGCGACAAAAAGATTGTCGGGATAAAGGAGACAGTCAGACCACTATCATTCCAGAATTCTTAGCCCAGCCAATAAAGATACTTCGCTTGGAAAGCCGAAGCATCAGATAGCATTACGACAAAGGTTTGCTCATACACATTGCCTGAAAACAAATTGACGTGCTATCTATTCAACCAGCGGTCTACCGGTATATAGCCTTTCGACGTGCCCTGTTTCGCGCTGCAAGACGTAACTACGGAACATCTGACAGATTTCTGCGTCGACAAGCGTGTTCAAGGGTGTTGGGTTCAATTCCAATCTGAACAAGATGCGTCGTCAATAAATAGGCTGATCAGGGTAGCTTTCGGCATATGTGTTCGAAGCGAATCTTTCAAATTTTCAGAAATAATAAAACATTCGCAGTAACTCCAAAGCGTCACCGTCTTGGTTATTTGGTAACTTTACGCTGTGCTGGTCCAAACGGGCCTTAATTAATCTATCTTCGAAATAATTTCGGCCTCTGCCACCCATATCCAGGAGATGCTGGGTTCGTCGTAACCGTGCGGTCGGAAGTGACTCAGGTGGCGCGTCGATAGTTTCGGTGCGTAGCGCTTCTGTACGCTATGCACCATTTGGTTGTGGTGCCTGGAGGTTGTCTCGGACGGGTGTATTTGGCCTGCTATTCTGCCCATAGATCAATAGTCGCCCCGAAGTGGCAACAAAGGACGTCACGAAATCCAGAGTGTCTTGCTGTCGCTGACACAGTCGTCTTTGAACTTGGAAATGTAAAAGGCCTCAGTTATCTTCCTAATTCGTTGGTGACTGTGTCTTCCCAGGACCGTTGTATCTTCCAAAACCGGACAGCAACCACATCTGTCGCGGTGAACCGCCGGATTCCCTGACGGAGATGCCCTAATCGAGCACGCGTGTTCACGTAATCTATCATTATTGCAGCGACCGGTCTGGCCGATGTGAACTGTTTTACAAGTCAGGGGAATACTGTAGACCCCCCCCCCCCACGCAAGGGACAAACTTGTTTTTATGCTGCTTATCACATGCGGCCCTGACAACCGATCCCCTCTCCACCGTCGCACACAAACGTCCCAGCTTGGCCAGTGCAGAGAAGTTGACAGGAGCATCGTGGCGTCGCGCTGCTTTCTTTAACCTATGCCCCACCTTATGGATATAGGGCACCACCACCGGTTTCGGCGTAGACTTCCTACCCATAAGTACCTCTGAATTTCTCACCCTCCTCAAGAGGCACTCGGCCACACCTACCAGGAGATTGCCAGGACAGCCGCCCTCCAAAAGTTTGTTAGCCTGGCTACGAAAACTCGTCGTCATTTGGTGAAAACATGACCTGACGAGCGACCCCAAAAACTACCGGGCCGCATGCGATAAGCAGCATAAAAACAAGTTTGTCCCTTGCGTGGGGGGGGAGGGGATCTACAGTATTTTCCTGAATGGTAAAAACATTTACATCGGCCAGACCGGTCGTTGCATTAATAATAGATTACGTGAACACGCGTGTTCGATTAGGGCATCTCCGTCAGGGAATCTCGCGGTTCACTGCGACAGATGTGGTTGCTCTCCGGCTTTGGAAGTTACCACGGTCCTGGGAAGACACAGTCATCGAACGAACTAGGAAGATAACTGAGGTGCGTTTTCGGATAAGATCGAACAAATATGTCAGGTGACTATATTTAATTTTGATGAAAAAAATATTTTGCTGGCTTTATGTCCGGAAGAATAAAACCAATCCTTGTTTTAGGAAAAACTTTTTTTTTCTTTGCGAGAACAAATTGTAAGCACCCCTCAGTCACGTGGGCGTTTTGCGTATCGCGCGATGTTGACATTTCGGACGACTTCCCCCAAAACTGTTCTCGCTAAGGCTCTAGAAATATTCACTGACAAATTAGGCAGGGGAAGAATTGACAAAAAATATTAATCACTGAATATTAAGGTAGTTATTTTGAGAAAAAAGAATCGCAAACATGACATATTGCACAATAACGCTCTGGATTAAAGAACATTTTTCTCCGTATCTATGAAAGTTGAGGTCTTAAAATTTTGCCAGTGTGTTGCCCTGTATCTAGTGAACCTTTGCGTGAAGTATTGTTTTCCTGGTTAGCGGGAGAAATTTACAAGAATTGCTCACACAGGGGCATTTAACTAGAAATGCATTATATTGAAAGTCATTAAAAAAAAGAGAATTTTTAATATTTTTTGAACTGACTGAATTTGACGTTTATAATATGTTCTAATGGAGTCTGCAAAAACATGATGCAATATTTGTGTGACTTTTAACTTATAAAGTGAGAAACATGGCCGAATTGACGCTAACGCGGTTGCCATAAATGGGGCGTGCACATACCCGTTTTTCACAATTTTATTATTATTAAAAAGCGCGAAAATGCTACGGGGTGGTCAAGAAAAGACAAATTGACAGCACAAAGGTGGACGGTAGTTTTGAAGGGCAAATTCCTAATAGATTTTCACAGAACCGACCCAAAAAGACCCATGGGCCGGAGCGATCGAGGTGCGCCACCCTGTAACTTGCTTCGCGGTGCCTGATTTCAACAGCCGGTATATAGCGTCTCCGTCTACGCGACGTAAAAGAAGTAACCGGAACGACTTTGCAAACAGATCAGCCTACAACCTCGGCGGTAACATGATATAGGAAGTAGAGCGCGGCAGAACCTGAACCTGCGACGCCATGGAGGGCCGCACAACACGTAGAAAATAAAGACTCATAAAAAAGGAAAAATAATTCCGATTGAATGAGATTGTCTGTAACTTAATTTATGAGACCACAATTTGGAGAATAGTGAAAACGATATTTGGGTATGCTCATGTGATCTACGTAAGTGAGTGCAGCAAGCCACTTTAAGAACAAGTACCAACTACACGAGCTGCAGAGCCACAAATACACGTCAGCGAGGTGTATTTTTTCCGCAACTTGACATGGCAAGAGTGCCTGTTATTGAATCGGGGGTCGTGTCACGCACCAGACAAACTTGTACAGCCTCCGACGGCCCACCAAGTCGGTGATGAAGTCGGCGTCAGAAATGGCTGCCCCACTGAACACTAAACTGCCGAACGTGAAACTTGACCACCTCCCGAAAGCTTACGTCAAATCGTTGAGGGACATGAAAGCAAAGGACTGGGACTCTGTTTCCGTTGTGCGTGGAATTCAGTCCTGTCACTTGTGGCAGTGTACGCGGTTTGACACTTCGCAACTACAGCTGTTTTAGCTAGAACAGTAGCCGCAGAAAATATATATTTTAAAAGTAAAGTCTCCTATGGCTGCGAAAAGCAGATCCAGGTCGCGAGCTTGCGCTGCCACTCAAAAGAAACCAACAGTGATCGATCGCTACAGGTAAAACGGGAAAAAATGTTCCTCATTGGAGTACCAGGAGAGCGCCGTGACCGACTCAGGTCAGCTTCCGGCAGAAAGAATTCACGCGACAAGCTCCGCATATGCGCACAGGATCTTGATTAATTAAACTTGTTTCAATTGTACCACTTTAAACATGTGTTCTTTCTTATCACTATTTAAACCTGGTCCTCAGCAGCCCAGCCTCCCACGAAGGGTAGGCTCCGAAATTCACTGATCCGAGAAATCTGTATTTAAATTGTTGACTTGTGCTTCAAACTCACCTGTAATCTTTTGTATGAATTTTCATTTTTCACGAGAACCCCTGTCACAGTGCTTTCTCTTCACAGACTTCCTACATTTTTCAACCCCTTGCTTGCCCTTGTTTGAAATCGGCAACGTCCTATCTTTCTCTGCTCCCGTTATGCCAATTCTGTATATCTAAAGCCCTTTAAGCGCTTTATAACTTAAAAGCCACACAATTATTGCATCATGTTTTTGCAGACACTGTTAGTACATCTTAGAAACGTTAATTTCAGAGAGACTAAAAAAATATTAAAGATAGCCTTTTTTAAATAATTTTCAAAATAATGCATTTTTAGTTAAATGCCCATGTGTGAGCAATTCTTGTAAATTTCTTTCCCTTTCCAGGACAACAATATCTCACGCAAAGATTAACTATATACAGGGCACCACACTGGAAAAGTTTGAAGACCTTAGCTTTTATAGATACGGAGAAAAATATTCTTTAATCCATAGCATTATTGCGCAATGTGCCGTGTTTGCGATTTTTTTCTAAAAATGACTACCCTAATACTCGGTCATCAGTAATTTTTGTGAATCTTTTTATGCCTAATTTGTCAGTAAATATTTCTAGACCCATAGCCAGAACAGTTTTTTTGTGGAAGCCGCCCAAAATGTCAACATCTTGCTATACGCAAAACGCGCACGTGACTGAGAGGGTGCTTACCAATTCTTTTTGCAAAGACAACGTTTTTTTTTTCCGAAAACAAGGATTGGTTTTATTTTTCTGGGCATAAAGCCATCAAAATTTATATTTTCATCAAAATTAAAAATGGTCACCGGACATGATTGTTCGATCTCATCTGAAAACGCCCTGATGCCTTTTACATTTCCAAGTTCAAAGATAACTGCGTCAGCGCGCCTTCGATAGATCTTTATGACTGTGAGTTGGTATTTTTGAGGGGCTTTAACTTGTGATGATCATGTGACAGTCATGTGTCGTGATGTAATGTTTGTTTGGTGTGACCACACCGTTGGCCGTTTCTTTCAAAATTAACTGCTGACAGTCTGTGCGCATCTTCTCAGTCCTGTGCCTTGTTCGCGCTGTTTTACCCGTAAACATGCTTCACCAACTAGCCCAAATTTCAACATCATTAAGACAGCTTCGAAGGCGGTATCATCAGACAATGTTACCATAGACGCAGAAGCGTGGCTCCATGAAAGTGTGGTTCGAGGTGTGAATGAACTCTGAGAATGGTAAGCAGGCATACACGATGATATGCCTACCTGGTACTGGTGATCAAGACGCGCTGATATGTAGGAGGGAGGTATACAGAAACGTTTCACGTAATGGAGGATTGTGATACATCTTGTAAAACAAACACAAACGAGAGGGAGTTTTCTACATGATGAGAGGTTAGCTAGGTTCAAACTAGATTTCCTAGATGTTACGTTAGCAGAGGAATGATATTTAGTAAGTATGAAGCGAGCAAATCAATTTTATACTAGTTCAACTGCAGGTGTTAATACGTTAGTACCGGGGTTCCCAATTAAAGAGGCGTATCCTAGTTCAGATGGAACGAAAGTCCTATAGAGAAGTAGTTTTATAGGTGAGGGGACTACGGAAAATTTCGTTTTATGAATCCTAACATACGACTGGCATTACTGGTTACGTATTGAATGAAAATTTCTGAGACAAGTTTGATGCAACATGAATGCTCAAATATTTGCAGGATAATACTTGCTGTAAAGAAATGTGGCTTAAATACTAACATGACACATTGTTATGAGCTTGAGAAACCCTCATATACCTACATTTGTTAGTTTTAAGACCCATCTTCCACAAATCACACCATTAAAGCACGCGGTTAAGATCCGATTGAAAAAAAATACACGAGAATCATTAGTTACTTCACAATACATCACACAACCATCGGCAAACAAACGAGTTGAGGATGAAACACAGGAGGGTAAGTTGTTGATATATATGATTGAATGGGAGCTAACACAGTACGGAACCTTGAGTAATCACCGACGTTTCAAGAACTAAAAGTGATGAAGTGTAACTTAAGAACACAGAGTTTGACCGGTTAGTTAAAAAGGCACGAATCCGAAAAAACTGTGATGGATTCAATGCTTAGTGAACTTGACTTATGAAGATGTAGGTCATGTCATACCTTATCAAAACATTTAGCGAAGTCCAGAAATATGGAATGAGCTTCGGAACTGCGACCAAGAATGTGGTAGTGCGTTAATGTTAGTAGCCGAGTTTCACACGAATATTCTTTCCAGCATTCGTGTTTCACAGGTAAAAAAAAGTTAAAACAATGACGAGATGTGAAGCTATGATGTTCTCCGGATGTGCTTTTAAATGTATTTCACGCTGGATGCCAAGAAAACATGCTTCAACCCATTTTGTATCTTGGCTATACATGTCTTAACACTTAAAGATATAAAAGAGCATGTGTTGAAAAAAACTGGAGGCTATAAACCTATGTCCTCCTGTAATCTAGACTACAACATCTTTGCAAAAATACTCACATAAATACGTCGCTTGGTAGCCTCACACCCCAACAAATCCCTTCGCGCTCAAAGGTGATGATAAGTTATGGCTGCGCCCATTCACAGCAGTTGAAATGCAATGTATGTGAATGAAGAAATCAACGCCATCATAGAGATTTTCCTGAACATGTAACTTCCTAGTCTTCTTCAACACTCAAGAGATGGAACACGCTGCCACAAAAGGCCCTAAATGGCATAATGTTATATTTTTGCCGCATTTAATCCAAACTGATTTACGTTTTCGAAAATCAGATGCTGCTAATTAATGTATGCAATTATGATATATTTTTCTTAAACTTGCATTATCTATCGAATGGAAAGACATGCGATAAAATGAGTATTTTGTGCCTAAAATATGTATTTTTTTCTGCAGTATTTTTTTAACAAAACGCTAAATTAAAAAAAAGAATATGAAAACGACTTACGAACATATATTTGAGTTTGCTAGAAGTTTTGGTATCTTCTGTTGACATCTAACGGTGGTGCACTGTATTCGTACTACTAAACAATAACGACCTATATTTCATTTCACGCGAAACGATCCTCCCGAACTGAATGTTATAAACCTAAACGCGCGAAGTGTGGTAAATAAAATTGACACTCTGGAATTTTTGTTAATTGCTCAGAGTCCTCACGTGGTGGCGATCACAGAAACATGGCTTTCTTCTGATATTACGAGCGACTGCATTGTTCCCCCTAATTATAAATTGATAAGGCGTGATAGAACCACCAGAGGCGGAGGCGTAGCAATTGCTTTGCGAAATGACATAAACTGTGTAGAACTTGAGTGCGAGTGTAATGAAACTGTCTGGTGCCGAATATCTTATTGCAATCGTGTGTTTCTTATAGGGGTAGTCTACAGGCCACCAAACGCTCCAATTGACTTCTTAGAATGTCTGAATGATTTTCTCTGTAAACATGTAAAAAGTGACACCAGGGTAATTCTAACTGGAGACTTTAATTTACCGCATGTGGATTGGGATCTAATGGCAGCTGGTGGTATTGATATTCCCAACGGAGAAAAAATGCTCGAGATTATGTTTAATCACAATCTTACGCAAATAGTCAAAGACTGCACTAGAATTACTGATCGATCTCAGTCACTATTGGACTTGGTCTTTATTTCAGACAGTATATCTGAGTACGAAGTTTCAGTTAATGAAGGTATCTCAGATCACAAAATGGTTGTGTTCTCAACCCCTTACCACGCCATGGCCCTTGCCGGGCCTCCATGCCCATTACTGTTAAAGACTTTGCTCGCGCAGACGATACAAGTATTTTAGATTACTTGGAGACATCGTTGGAAGCATTCGAACAACTTAGCACTACTGGTACAGTTGACGACCTCTGGAACTTTTTGAAGACAACTATTTATTTTTGTATAGATCATTATGTACCTAGCAAAATTAAACATGTTCATCGTACAAATCCTTGGATAACACGCGAAATAATTCACTTGAAACGACGAATCAGAAGGCATAGAAAAAATAACAAACAAAGCGTGAACGCCTTAAAGAGCAGTTTAAAAACGGCACTTAGAGAAGCCAAGGAAAGCTTTTTTCAGTAACTCTGCACAATTTTATAAAAACTGCCCCCGAAAAGTTTTGGCGTTTTTTGAAGGGACGAAAGGAGCCGATTGAACAAATTGTTGACGGTGATATAATTATTACAGACAATCTAGAAATGGCAGGGCACTTTAATCGTTTTTTCCAGTCAGTTTTCTCAGCGCATGAGTCACATGTCATGCGTGAAGCTTCAAGCGACGATACTGAAATAAGCACACCGGGCGTGGTGATAACCCAACCAGGAATATTCGCGAAGTTGTTATCTCTTGATACGAAGAAATCAACGGGACCGGATAAAATACCGAATGCATTTTTAAAAAGATATGCTGAGTGGCTATCCTATTATCTTAAGATTATTTTTGACACATCATTACAAACGCACACTCTTCCACAAGAATGGTTATCTGCCCGTGTTGTACCAGTATTTAAAGACGGAAGCCGTCTCAGGGTAGATAATTACAGGCCCATTTCTTTGACAAGTGTTTGTTGTAAAGTAATGGAGCATATTATTTCAAAACACATATTCACTTTCCTAGAGGACCGAGGCATGTTCTATCCCCACCAGCACGGTTTTAGATGCGGCCTGTCAACGGTAACCCAACTCGTGGAAACGTTTCATGATTTTTCTTTTGCCGTTAATAATAAGCAACAGGTAGATGTTATTTGCATCGATTTTTCAAAGGCGTTTGACCGTATACCACATGGAAAACTGATATGGAAATTGAAAGCACTAGGTCTAGGTTCTATTATTATTAATTGGATTGAAGCCTATCTATCAAATCGAAGTCAAAGAGTTGAAATTAATGGAAGTCTATCTGCGCCATTACCTGTGTCCTCAGGAGTCCCTCAGGGCTCAGTCCTGGGTCCGTTGTTGTTTTTGATCTATATAAATGATATCGCTACTTATATTCAAGCTCCAACTAAACTGAAGCTCTTTGCAGATGACTGCTTACTTTATGCTCCCGTAAACAATTCCGTCGATCAATTGAACTTAAATAGGAATTTGGAAATATTAAGGCAGTGGTGTGATGATTGGAAAATGCAGATAAATTTTCGTAAGTCGGCATACATGCACATAACAAACAAGAGGAAGGTTTTAAAATTTTCCTACAATATGGGGGATGTGAATTTGAATAATGTGGACAGTTTCAAGTACCTTGGTGTCACGATCTCAAATGATCTACAGTGGCGGGCCCATATTGAAAATGTTTGCTCTTCGGCCTATCGGAGTCTTGGTTTTATACGACGGAAATTAAAAGATGCTACTAGAGACGCAAAGTTGACTGCCTATAAAACGATGGTACGTCCTATTTTGGAGTATGCCAGTGTGGTATGGAGTCCCAACAAAAAAGTTGACAAAGAAAAATTGGAAAAGATTCAAAGGTTGGCTGTACGTTTTATTCTTTCTAGGTATAAAAGAACAGACTCTGTAACTAGAATGTTGCATGAGTGCGGCTTGCAGCCACTAGAAACTAGACGGAAGATTGCAAGGTTGAAGTTGTTTTTTCCCTCTATAACGGACAATTAAAAATTGACCCAGCATTGTATCTGAAAGAAGTGCATAAGCGATCAAGAAGACTAAATCATACGAAAACGGTCCAACCTTATTCTAGTAGAATAGACGTCTTTAAATACTCTTTTTTCGCGCAAACAATTGAAGAATGGAATAGTCTCCCGGAGTGTGTCATAAATTTATTAGACGCGTCTCATTTTGAGTCTTCCTTGGAAGAGCTGTTTTCAAATTAAAAGAAATTGTGGTTGATTGTTGTTATTTGAAAATGTAATAGTATTTTGTGTGTCCTTATTGCTGTTAAACGTTAAGATTGTATGTTTTTCCCTTTTATTTCTTCCTCTCCTGTAATAGCCTTCGAGAGAAGGCTGACAGTATTGATAACTAAATAAATAAAAATAAAATTTGACAAGAAACGATGAGCATCGATCTAATCAGCATACTATTCAGAGCTATACTTTTCAATAAGAAGTACAAGCTGCAAACAGAATCTGAGCAGCTTTAGTACAAATTGATTGTGCATGTTGTGCTGCGAAGTATATATTACAAGAGCTAGGTCTTTCCAAATACAATGAAAATAGAGGGAACTGCCATGATATGCAAAACAACTACTCTTTATCTGCCTAACTTAAACATTTTAGGCAAATCAATCAATCACTAAGTCTCTCTTCATTTGTCCTACCCTTGTATGTATGACCAAAGACACCACTTTCCACAAATTTCAGCAAGCCGACATTCTAATTTACTCATAATCTTTATGTCAAAATGAATTGCATATATTATTTTCAGTATAGTTACATATATTAATTATTTTAGATTGCGTTAATTCCTTAGAATCGCGACTCAAATGCTGGCTTATGTTGACATTGTTCGTGGCCGCCGTGGGGAATCAGATTTAGGTTTTAGAGGAGAAAAATGAGAAACACTTGACTATGTTGATTTATTATTTGTATAGTTAAATAAGTAACCCTAGAATTCTCACGAACAGAAATAATATATTAGCAGAGTTATTTTGGGGTTTGTATTTATATATAAATATATATTAATGTTCGAAAATACGCAGATGAATGAACTATACTGCTCGAATGCAAGAAAATTTACGAAGCTGGCGAAAAACAACCTTATTGGCGGTGCCACGTAAAATGGGCGAAATTACTCAGGATATATATTTCTTAAATTGAAAACCGCTTTGTATCCTTTTGAGATGACGGCCGTGGGAGAGAAGCCTTTTTCTGAAATGTCATTTAAAAACAAGGGTATTCTTGTCGGGTCCTGAACTCTCCAGAATGCCATTTTCTAGCCCGAATAAAATGCTATATTATAGGCTGCTGATGATCAAAAAGAATTGAAATGCTTGCTACCTCTAGAAGTATCGCGAGTATTGATTGCTGTTCATAGAAATCATTTCTCAATATAGCTGACAAGGTCTAGGAGAAGATGAGCATGCAATCCGGTCATATCATGAAGTACTATGTCAATGTATTGTACCCACAACAAGAGCTAAGCAGATGCATACCTGCGGGTCTTCATCCTCACACAATATTGGGAATATGAGATGATAGAAAGAAGGCCATGGAGTAGGTTCTCAGCCTCTTTGTACTTCGAATTGTCCAAGAGCGTAATTGATTATTTGAAAGTGTTTTTTTTAATTTGAAGTACGAATGCTACTGGTATAGGAGCCTTAGTGTCCTTTAGTGGCACGCAGATTAAGCTATAAACTTTAAGCGCCTGACAATGTAGAACTGTCTCTAACTATCGCCCGATATCTTTAACATCTGTCTCATCCAAACTACTTGAGCACATACTTTACTCTCACATCATGACTCACTTAACAACAAACAGATTTTTCTTTAAGCATCAACATGGATTCCAAAAAGGACTATCCTGTGAGACGCAGCTCTGTGACTTCATTCATGATCTACACACTAACCTCGAGTGTCATGCTCAGACAGACGCCGTCTTTCTTGATTTCTCCAAAGCTTTCGACCGTGTCCCCCATCAACGTCTCCTTTCCAAGCTGTCCTCTCTCCACCTTGATCCTTTAGTGTTTGCATGGATACGCGACTTCCTTTCCTCCCGCGTACAGTTCACGGTCATCAATGATCACGAGTCCACCTTAACAAATGTCTCCTCTGGTGTTCCGCAAGGGTCCGTTCTCGGGCCTCTGCTTTTTTTAATATTTATCAATGACCTTCCTTCCACCATTTCCTCTAAAATACGCCTCTTCGCAGACGACTGCGTAGTCTATAACAAAGTAACATGTGTGCATGATCACAACCAGCTACAAGATGACCTTCTAAAAATTAACCAATGGTGCAACACCTGGTTGATGTCACTAAACAAATCCAAATGTAAATTAATCCGCTTCACCAGAAAGAAATCTATCCTATATCATCAGTACTTCCTCGACTCTGACCTAATCGAAACCGTTTCAATGTATAAATATCTTGGTGTAAGACTAACATCAGACCTCTCATGGAATAACCACATTGAAGCCATACATGCTGACTCATCGAGAACTCTAGGCTTCATCCGACGTAACCTGCGCAGTGCTCCTCCACTCGTCCGCAAAATGGCGTACGACACGTTCATCAAACCAAAATTAGAATATGCAGCTTCCATCTGGAGTCCCCATCAGGCCTACCTCATCAACCACCTGGAAGCAGTGCAAAACCGAGCCGCTCGTTTCATCTTGTCCACCTACGATTTTTCTGTCAGTGTATCCGCGTTAAAAAGTCAACTAACCTTGTCTTCTTTGCAGCTCCGCAGAAAACTCTCTCGCCTCTGTCTTCTTCATAAAGTCTACTATCATTGCCCCGACCTCAAGAACTCTTTGTTATCACCTCCTGACAGAACATCTTCTCGTCTTAACAACTCCTGCACAATCAAACGTGTTTCCGGTTCCACAAACGCATTCAATCAGTCTTTCCTTCCTCAAGCCATCTCCGACTGGAACAGCCTACCATCCTCCATCGTCACCATCGTGGACCCAGAAGTATTTCTATCAAGCTTACGGATTCATTTTTCTTGTTATTAGTATTTTTTGCCAGTATGTACGATTAATGAGCTTGACCTGGATGTATTAATTAGCTTGTGTTTCTTCCTTTTCTTGTTTGTATAACATGTATATACCCCCTCCTTATGTAATGCCCTAACCGGGCCCTTAAGGTGAAAATAAATGAAATGAAATGAAACTTCTGAAATATTTCAAAGCATGTGGTAAGAAACAGCATCTGGCTATAGTAGGTTACAAGTCAAGAAGGTAGCGGCAAATGCCCCTCAAAGGGAATCATATATCCCTCCGCCACCTCCCCATCCAATAGCGTCCCATCGTTTCCGTGACGTCGTGGCCAACGCGGGAGAGGGTTTTGCCTTGCTTTGAATATTTGCTTTATCTTTCGACCTTGACTTGGCGTTGTGGAAGCCGCGAGAGGGAGATTAGAAGTCGTTTTTGTTTCCGATGGAAACAAAACGACTTTGGGGGATTAGCTTCCCCCTCCGTGGATACAAAGGCCACTTTCAGGGGCTCGGTTTCCTCTCCGATGAATACAAAGGTCGCTTTCTTAAAAAAAAAAAAGGGGGGGGGGGGGGGGTCGGAGACAAGTTGGCATCACTCTGTAGCCATTATCTATTCATTGAAGCGGAACAAGGGGTGTTTCCAGGGAACTATTCTTTCGACTGCGGATGGATTTCAAACGGTCACATCACGATTATGGGAGGAGCTTCTCCTACCTTCTTGACTTGTAACCGACTATAGGTTAACCTGCTTCGTTGCCAATATTTATGTGCAGCGGTGGGCAGCTCGATGATTTGGGAAAAGATATGTAAAACAACTATAGCTCACGTGAAGTTGGTATTCAAGAAAAATTGTGAGTTTAAATCGAGTAAAGTACAAAGTTGTAAGAAATTTGTTCGCAGTATGTTGCATGCTTCAGGTTGAGAAAAAAGTTCTCCACCGTGTCAGGAAACTGATTTTGTATTCGCACTCTAAAAAAAGGTGTAGCCTTACACCCCCTGTCCTATATACGACACCCCAAAACTTCAGTTGGACGTACAACGCGCTGACGTCGAACTGACGGTCCCAACGTAGACGAGTGGCTCGATAATGGCAAAATATAACATATTAAACAGCTAAGGTACGTATAAAAGACTACAAACAAAATACTGAGATATTGCAGTAGGGCCAAGAAAACCGCTATTACTTTTTTCGCCGTAAGTCATACGTAAATTCGCGATTCTATTAAGTTGTACAACTCGGCCATCAAGTCGGTCGTGAAAGGTGGTACCGTAGTTTCAGCGTCAGTGCGCTGTACGCCGAACTGAAGTTCCGGGGTGTATTATATGCGCCGAGGGGCGTAGAAATATACCCTTTTTCTAGAGTGCGTGAGACTAAAGAAATACTACGCGATTCGCAATGCATGTGTTTGATTGTTCGCAGCAGCTGCCTGGCTGCGTCGGGTTTCACTGACCAAACGGGGTTTAGAAGCGTGAATCCTGGTGGGGATTAAAAAAAAAAAAAATTCTGTTCTTTTCATTTTATTTTTATTTTTTATTTTGGGGGTCAATTGAGAGGCGGTACCGATATGTAGTTACAGCAACTTCGGTAAATGCGGCTTTGAATTGAGTAAAGTAGTTGCCCTTGAAGAGCAAGCTTTTGTGGTTGCCTAAATAATACGTAAAGCCGACATAGTACGGAATACTGTATGAATGTCCTAACAGACCCTATTAGAGATGCGTTGCTAATACGATCGTAAATTAGTCTTCATCAATGCACTGGGAGCGAGTTGCACCCAATTTATTTAGAGAGTCCAGAAAGCGCGGGACTTCTTTGGCCGTGCCACCGACTTACAACTAGCACACGATGTTCTCAATGACTACTAGGCTAATCGCCTTAAAAATTCATTTATTAGAGCAGCGTACACAAACTCATGATACTAGCGGCCTTTTCTTTCAGTCGCTTGTCGAACCTAACAAACAACGCTCTTTTCAGTCCTTTTTTCAGTAAGAACCTCGTAGCTATGTTTATATGTCTAAGACGTAATTTCGTTCCATTAGAATGCAGCAACAAGTAACGGTGCTTTGTGCGTGTCTTTTGCCGTGGAACATCATGTTCCTTGCAGTTATCCCGGCTCTTTTGGTGTGTAGTCGTCATTCTGAATGTTCATGTTTTTTTCTCCAGTGTCTGCCAATAAAACAAAGACTAGAGTTGCGATACCTTCTCAACCCTTAAAATTAACACATCTGAAATTAATTTTGGGTCTTCACGAAAAAATGACCACTATAGAAAAGAGAACGATACTATGTGATGCTGATAATATAGAAACGTAAACAATGTAAAAAGGCGTTTAAAGCAGTGCTAACAGCAACGTGGCGGCGTATAATGACCCTCTTTTTATAGGGGGTATTCAATGCGCGCCATATTTCAGGGCGTTGTTTAGAGCGAATGATAGAAACAAGCTCACATTAATAGCCAACTACGACCGGCATTCTGATAGGTGCGCAATGCACGCTGCAAAAAGAACTGTGGAAGCTGACCGTCAGCACGCGCTGAGTAGTCGCGCACACAGATATGGCCGCCATTGAATACTCCTTATTTCGATACGCGCGAGCCTTAAAAATTGCAGCCTACATTCTGCTGATAAAACGTAAGTCTTACTTTCAACACTTAACAGCTTTTTAGTTTGATTTCTGGTGGTGGCGGTGACAGTTTATATCGTCAAAAGCACCAACGAGCACACCATGACTGTTAGTGCAGTCAATTGAATTTTTCAATGATTGTCGGTTTTTAATTTCTAGTATTAGCTCGCACGAGCAGGTGGGAAAAGCAAGCGAGAGCTCGAGCACTAAATTGAGATTGTGAAAATCGTTCCCTCGAACAATCCCTCAGATGGTGTAATTAAGTGCTTGTACCAAACCGCCTTTAACCGACAACTGCAAATGAAGGAGGTTGCACGTAGAGAAACTTCTAGCGTGTCTTTAAGTTTGTTTCAAATATATGATTATATTGATTATACTTGGCGATGTGTGCTTGCCTAAAAGCTTATATACTTTACAAGTAAGAATAATCAACTGCACGTTTAAAGAACACACAAATTTAATCGAAGCTCGTAGAATAAAAGGTACCTCCTGGATGCCTCAAAATATCTTGGGTTTTTCTGGCCCTTCTAAGGTCTTTGATGCCTCTTAGAAAAACAACGCCTACCACTGGAAGGTTTCCGCGATCTATCTTTTAGTGTTACATTGTTTTGTCTTTGTGACATATTGTGTTAAATTACGAGGAAGGAATCACCAGAAAATAAAACAAAAATGCCACCATATGCTTTGTTTTGCTTGCAAACATTTGACACAACGAAAGCTACAACTGTCTTCGGTGTTTTATGCATTCTCCTCGAACTCTATCAATCCCATCACACAATTGGAAATAGCCCCAGGTACGGGACTTGCAACCCGGTGCAAAGACGCAAACCCGGGAATAAAAACGAAAAAAAAAAGAAGACGAGAAACAAAATCGCGGGGATACTCGAACGGAGTCGCCGGTGCTCGCCCCAATCCCCACCGGATTTGGCGGGTCTGGAGAGATACGCTAGAAAGCCTTTTCTTTCCTTCTTCCATTCTGACCTCCCGTCTTCTTTGTATTTGTTTTCTCTTTTTTTGCATTCCCATTTTTTTGTCTCCTACCAATGCTTCTGCTGCTTCTACTATTGATGTAAGGTCTTCACTTCGTTTTATCTCCCCTACGAGTGGACCACACAAAATGCTACAAAGACTGCGAGGTTACCACGTGACCTGGATACACAGGCGCAGTAATACAATGAGTGTCATGTCACGTGGCACGAAACCACCCCTGGTTTGGCAAGTCGGAGGATTCGTAGGTCCATCTTAGGACGAAACAAATTGGAAACCTTTTTCTGCAAACTTCGGTATTCGCCCTTTTTTTTTTGTTGCTTCGTTACAAGAGCGCACAGGGCTTCTTTTTTTCTCTCGCGGTCTCGGGCCGTGCGGTGTGTGTTTGGAATTAAGCCTACACTGTGTCGCGGACCGGGTTCCCCCTTGGGGACCGCTGCTGGCTTCGTCGCAGGGGGACGCTATGCAATCATTCGGGCCTTGTGTATCCCTGCACGGCTGCCTCGCCGGGCTTCGTCTCGTCGTGGCTCATTGAAATCCCCGGTTGGGCGCAGGCCACGGGGTTCGACACGTTTCGGTTCGCTAGTGTCCGGTGTGTCCGATCAGAGAGGACACTCAGTTTCTTTGTACTCCAGGGCAGAATTCAAGCGCCGTATTTTCCAGTGTATACCGAGCGACTTGTCTTTCTTCCTAGTGCATATCGTGGTATATAAATAATTTTAGTAGTTTCATATAACATACTTCTTGTAACTAAATAGAGTGTCATGAAAGATTATTAAACACAAGGGCTGCATCTGCGACTGGCTGGACTAGACCCACTAAGTAAGCTACGCTTCAGAGTAACGGCACTTGAGCAATCTTGCTGCTTAACATCATGGTAGGCAGTTACATTGTTACGGAATTTGCAAAGAATGTGCTCTTCCGTATTTCAAATACAAAACCGCCCGCGACAACCCAAGACTGTGTTGTCTGAGGTCATTTACACTTTACCTAAAGAGCAGGAAGGCGCATTTTTTAATGTTACCCATCGTCGATTTCGCCCCGTTTTAACCACCAAAATCGCGACGCCCAAAAGAAAATCCGAGAATTAAGGGCCAAAAATCAAAGCATAAACAAATTAGTTTTTTAGGCTGTAGTGTCGTGAACAATATGTGTTGAAACAGTCGTTCCTACGGTGGCGCACCTGCAAGTTTTCGAAGGAACTGTGGTCCGATCGAACTAGAAATGAAATACGAAGATGCGGTGTCATACGTCTGTATCGGTAAAATTTATTCGTCTGGCAAGGGTGTGCCTTGAGGCGTCTATAAAAGTGATAATAAACCGGCGCCGGAGGTAGTTGAGCCGAAGCACTGCTGTAAAGACCTTCGCTATTCACTGAAAGTCTAAGCTTCTTGAGTTGTTCCATGGCGTCTTAACCGATCTCCTCGCCAAGCAGCGCTTCCACCGCAGCCGTAAAACCATGAAAGGACTGTGCCCACCCTAGTGCTCGTCCTCTCTATGAACATCGCTGAAAAGTAAAGTAAGTTTCGACAACGTCTTGAGCTATACCTTGAAGCCGCTGTCTCAAAAAAGGGACACATGAGTAAGCAGAAGGTGGCCATACATATATATGTAGCGACACCAGATGCAATCGAAGTGTTCCGCACCTTAGGGTGCTCGAAAAAGATTGAGAAAACTTCGAGATGCTACAGGCAATGTTTGAGAGCTACTGTCAAGCACACACTAATGAGACTTACAACCGCTACTTGTTAGCAAAGCGTGTTCAGGCTTAAGGCGAATCTTTCAAAAGCTTACTAAGAGACTTGCATGTTAAGGCACAGTCCTGCAACTTCGGCTTGCGGCGGAATTCGATGATTCGCGACCAAATTGTGTACAGCGATGCAGACGGAAAAAATTAGAGAATGTTGACTGAGGGAAGACCCGCCAACAATGAAAACAGCTATAAAGTTAGCTTTGCCATCAGAAATGGTTGCGAGCTACAAAGAAAAAAGAGAATTTGAGACACATCAGAGAAAGCTGTCGAACTGGTAAGTCAAGACAAAGGATCGAAAACAAAAAATGTGGCCGATGCGAGAGGCACCAGGAATCAACAAAATGACCAGGTCAGCAGTACCGAATGTATGAAAATAAAAATCATCTCGCGGGCTTTCTGCAAGTTGGAGAAAGCAGTTGATGACGTTTTTAAAAGAAATAAAAAGCTCATCAGACTTTTGATTTGGAACGTTTGTTAAAAAACAAAAAAGACACGCGGACCGGAGTGTCAGATTGAAGTGAAAGTTTGCGATAAGCATCTGAAGTTGAAATTAGATGCGGGATCCCAAGTTAATCTACTTCCCTAAGGTGGCTGAAGAGCTGCAGTTACCAAGGCCAACATTGAAGAGAGCAACGCGACTTTACGAAGCCATAGTGGCGATATCAACAACCCCGCCGGCACGATGGTTCTGCCCTTACGCATCAGGAAAGATTGTTGACGTGAAGTTCTTCATTGTGAAGAAAAGACACGCGTTGCTGTAGCCCGCTACAAGCGAACAATTTAGTCTTATGCAACACGTTGCTGATATATCTGCAGAAACCTCGAAAGTTCCGCAAGAATCCACGGTCCTTCAAGAGCGCCTCATAGAGAACTTTCCAAAACTGTTTCGTGGTCTGAAATTATTCTCGAAGGCATACAGAATCGTTCTCCAGAAGGGGCCCGTCCGGTTGTTCAGCATCCACGCCGGGCATTCAATGTGCTAAATCAGCAGTTGAAAGAACTACAGAGGACGACAGAGGCAGTCGTCTTCGTAAACGTTAACGAACCAAATGAATGGGTGAGTAGCTTGGTTCTAGTTCGGGAAAAGGTCGGTCGGCTAAAAATATCATCAGATCGTCGCAATGTGAATGAGTGCCTAAAACGCAAAACATTTAAGGTACTCAGGCGTGAAGAAATAGAGCCAGAACTGACAAATGTGCGAGCGTTCTCAAAACTAGACCATAATTTCTAGTTTATACCAGATTCCGCTAGAGAGCGACGACTATCACATATGCACGTTCAGCACCCCTTTCGGGCGCTACAGCTTCCTGCTAATGCCATCTGGTTAGGTATCAGCGCATTAGCATCCACCGGAAAGCAATGTCTTAAGTTATTGACGGCCTTTCGGGCGTCCGGGTCTATGTAGGCGATATGCTGGTGTGAGGCCCAAACGATACATAACGGAAGGAGCGTTTTCAAACAGCTTTGTGTGCCGATAACCGAAACGAAATCCCCAAAAATCTCGTAAAATAGGAAATCGGCATCTGAGAAATCGTTTTCCTTGGCGACAGGATCAAGGAGGATGGCATTCAGCCTTCACTCTTCTTAGTCGGCAGCGCCTTGCAGATACTAAAGCCTACGAACAGGTAAGAGTACCACTGTGTCCTTGACCTTGTCACGTAATTGGGAAGATGCCTGCCAGAGTTTTTCAGAAAAGGCACCCCTGTTTCGACAGCTCCTGCATCATGGCAGTGACTTCATGTGGGGAACTGAGCACTCCCAGGAGCTGGACGGCATCAAGGTGGCATCGAGGCGGCCCTAACTAATTTTTCGTTCCTGGCAGTCTACGACTCGCGCAAGGTTACAGTGTTGTCTACAGACGCCTCAAGGTATGACCTCCGCGCTGCCCCTTTTCAAGACATGGCCCAGCGTGGCGTCCAGTGGCGTAATGTTCATGACTCTTAACAGAGTTTGAAATTAGATATTCTCAGATTCAGAAAGAGACTTCCGTGACTGCTTAGAGCTGCGAAAATTTTACGACTTCATGTACCGCCCGAAGATGCTAGCCGAGACCGATCATTAACCGCTATTGCATTATATAAACAAATGTATGGGTGACATGCCACCCAAATTTCAACGCCTTTTCTTGCGACTGGTGAAGAATGACTACATCAGCTATATTCCCGGGAAATTTTCGTTACAACAGACATGCTGTTCAGAGCGCCAAACCTCCGCAGCAAGAAGGCGCCAGAAGACAACGACGGCATCAATATCTACTGCATATTGATTTGTTCCAATATGATAAGAAAAACAAACATGAAGCGAATGAAAGAGATGGCAAACGACCTAGTTATGTCAAGTGGCATGGAAGCTTTGAATAACCACCAAACGCTCATAGGCCGGTAGAAGCCCCACGTATCAGAGCTGCCGCACATAGATGTTTGCGATTTATAGGAACCAAAGTAGTTATAACCAAATCATTACAAGCCCAAATGCTAAGAAAGCTGCTTGCGGCCCCACGTGGGGATAAACCAATTGAAAGCAAAAAGTCATTTTTAATGTTCTGTTCGAAAAGGTTGCTAGATATCAAAGAAATGATTGAGTGTTACATAATCTGCAGCCGCTACTACAAGAGAAACTTTTGATGATACCTTCCCGGGATCTCCGTGGAAAAAGTGGGGAGCAAACTTGTTCCAAACGCAAGCGAAATGTATCTTGTTGTCTATAATTTTCACTTAAATTACTCTGGATCGGAAGAACTAAAAAGCACTACAGTTGCGGTGCTTATCTCAAACCTTTCATCAATATATGCTAGACAGATTATAGCATTGAAATTCTTAACTGATATTGGCGCCCAGATCAGGTCAAGAGTATTTGCGACATATGCAGTTGATTAGGACTTTAGGCATGTTACTTTAAGTCATATCTTTTCTCGTTCAAACGCGCTTGCCGAGAAGACAGTGCGCATAGTTAAACCTATTATGAAGAGGATTTGTTCTGCCCAAGGAGACTTTAAGAAAGGTGTACTGAACTACATAACTTCAAACTCTAGTGTGGGCAGAGCCCATACGAGCTGCTGTTGAGACGTCACCTGCGCTGCGGTCTGCCTGACCTCACAGGACTACCAGCTGACACAGCTACGAAGCGGCCGGAAGGTCGCACCTCTGGGAGGATTGCTACCTGGTCTGCGTCCAGGAGACATCGTTCATCTGAAAACCGGAAGAGGGTGGACGACAATGTCAAACGTTCAGAGGCTGGTTGAACCAGGACCCTACAGAGTCGTCGCGGAGGACGGTGTGGTGTACCGCAGGAACAGACAACACTTGCGGACGACCCCAGAAGCCTTCCACGTGAACGTTCCACCTGAAGAGTGGGCTACGCCGCAGGCAGCACAAGAACCCCTGCGAACACGTCGGTGACGGACAACTAAGCCGAAGCCTCGAAGGACCCTGAGCCAGGTGTACAACCTCCTCAAGACCACGACGCCGCTGTGCCACCGCCGCCGTACAACGCGGGCGTCAGCGCCCAACGCTAGGGTGTCTGGGTCAACAGCTGTTCGGTCGTTTCCTCAGAGGCGTCGCGCCCCGCAGAGAGTAACCCATGATTCTGATCTTAAAAATGTGTTTGAATTACATAACTAAAACATTTTGTGTTTTTTATTATTTTAAAGTAGATGCATCCGTATCATTCATGCGTCAAGCAGCGGCGTACCTAGAAGCGTCTATAAAACATAAACCGGCGCCGGCGTTAGTAGAGTCAAAGCACCGCTATCACCAGCCTCGCCCTTCACTAACGACCCACGCTTATCTGAACCGTTACAATTTGGAACTATTTCACGAAGTGAGAGATGATAGAGCTTGGGGGATGGGGAGCGCGAACGTGGCAAAGGGACAGGTAAAAATGAACGGTCCTCCAATTTTCGCCTGATGAGATTTAGAAATACCATACTGTCGTCGGCCGCGATACTGCACTCTTAAAAAAAGCTAGCGGTATTTACTAGGTAAGAGGTAGGAACCACTTGTCGCATATGCTACTAGGTACCTAGTAACTGTGCGTAGCAACGGTCAAGCTAGTAACGAATACTAGGTTAGGAAGCCAGTAACTGTTTCCAGCCTCTAAGTAGAACCCGTTTATTTTACTACCTCTAGCTAATACCTAGCGCTACCTCCCGACAGAAGACCGGTAACGCAACGAGTCACTTGATTTCCGTTGAAACAAAAAGGCGTGTGGTTATGCCACTTACCACCAGATGGCAGGCGCAACAAAAATTAAAACTAAAAATTAGTAATGCAGGTGCTGCTAGTCACCGTCAAATTAAACGCACTCCCAAAAAAGAAGCCGATTATAAATAGTTTATTTGTATTCTTTAACATTTGCAAGTAGATACACATTTTGCACACAAACAGTTCCAGCACACAATTGATACAATGCATTCAACACAGAGTGCATACAAATACGATGAACACACGGGACACGCTTACTCTAATCACTCTAATCGCTAAATCCTCGACTGCCCATGGGTCTTTTATACTTGCCATTTTAATGCGCAAACTTGTCATGTATCGCCATGTTAGTGAATAATGTTGCAAATATAATGCTCTTTTCGCACCAATATGCTTCCTCAAGAAAGTTTTCCAACGATTCAAAGCCTTTATCTCTTTGTAGAAAACACAAATAAACACGGACATTACTTGCGGCAGTCGAACCCCCCCCCCCCCCAACGGTTCTCAGCATCCATGTCTTCGCTTTCCCGTATGGCCGCCGCGAACAAGCTTTCTGGTCGCTGACGTTAATCGAGACCTAGAACGAATACTGCCGCGCCGAACAACAGTTATGATTGACGGCGAGTACGACAGCAGCTTCACTTCTTTCGGGTATTGCAAGACAGAAATGCATGAAAAATTAATACCGCATGCAGCTCGTATCTTCATTTCTGTAGTCCATTCACGAATGCTCGCATTTCTGGGGAAGAAGCAAATTTAGAGACTCGTAAAATTCCAAAATATTTTTTTTTCACTTGTCCTAAAGTTAGATACACTATTTACGACACACAGCAACGGTTGTGAGAGTCACGACCGAAGGCAGCTCAGTTAGACCCATTCAACCACCGAGAACACACAGACCGCGAAGGCAACGTTCTCTGAGTCAAATAGGAGGAAGCAGCGAAGCTTCTTGGGCGTCAAAACCCAATCCGGTGATGAGCGGCACCGGCTCGTTAAAACTATCCTCGGAGCAGTCCACGTCCCCGCTTAAACTGGCCCTGTCGAGCGCACGAACGTTAACTATGCACTGCAACACGGCAACACGAGAACAGCACACGACACAAGCAAGAACGGCAGGTTCAAATCACTGAAATGAGCGTTTCGCAAACTCAGACTGGTCCCAACCTGCTTGACGTACAACGGTGCCGCGTCCCTGTGCAAAAAAGAAACATATAGTTTAAAGAATACAATAATTAAAAAAGAGAATTAACTTACGAGAAAGGAATAGAAAAACACATGCTACGCGGTTATTTCAGTCTTAGTTAAAACCGAAATGAAAATATAAACACTTCCAAAAGAATCCAAACGAGAAGGAAAGTCAGAAGGCGCATGGCCATTGCATCAACAATGGCGCCTGCGCTCGCTGCAGCGCTGGCTTCCACGACGTGCTGGAATGGGGGCTGCGATCGTTATAAAGTCAGCTGCAACCCTTAAACATGCCCCCTCCTACAATATTTGATGCTGCGATTCTGTGTGGATACCTCCCCTGCGTTATGAAACAGTTAGTGCTACGCTAACGCTGGTCAGCGGCAATGCATGAGACGCCGCTATCTTGTCCGCGCCCCTGGGGTAGTAAATAGCTAGTAAAAAGGTAGTAACGGGTGCATTGACTGACTTTTTAATACCTATCACGCGTTTCACTTAGTAAATAGTTACTGAACGGTAGTAACGGTCAGAAAAAGATAGTAACTGCTGCACCTACTAGCTTTTTTAAGAGTGCAGAGTCAGACTGGCGGAGGTGGGTGTGGCAGACGCCTGTTCTGCTGTTTCTCTCCTGCTTGACAGTCCACGGAAGCTTCGGCAGCCAGGAATTGGGACGCTGTGACGAGATCGGCACTCACGTTTGCTCGTGCTTTTGGTCGGAACTTCTACAACCAACCACCCGAATCGCGACATCCGACGGCACGACACTCTGACTTCTGTGACATCATTTGTTGCCACCTCAAAACCCCTTTTCAATGCACGGTCAGGATAGGACACTAAACGCACCAGTCGGACCGCGTAACTGGAGTCATAGCCTCATGTGGCGAATGCAGCACTCGGTGTGTTGCATCAGCCAGATGAGGCTAGCACACGCTAACGTCATGTGTGTGACTCAAAAAAGAATCTACCAGCACGGTCTAGTGACCTGGGAAGTGTTGGACGAGCGCGCTCGTCCAACGCACGCATTGTGGGAAAGCGCGCAGCATGCGAGGGGTAAAGAAAAGCAAGTAGACGCGAAATACCGCAACGAATACAACCTAGAAGACAAAGCCTGCGCCTTTCACGTCCAAACTTCATCAGTAGCTGATCCACGATGCGCCGCCTAGCTTGCGCAAGTTTCTTCTCACAACAGAAGCGACACTACACGTGGTGACGCCAAGACTCGGACGAGGTTTATTGCGGGGCACGTAGTCACGTCATACGCTCAGGGCGTTGGGCTGGCTAGGGCTGCATGTAGCTTCCGCTGCGGTCCATCGTGCGATCAAACGGTGTGTAGGTGCGAGAGAACGTGCTCGATGAGCCCTCGTAGCTCCTCGACGGGGGCCCTCCCGCGTTGCCACGGCCCCTCGTCCATAACTGCCGGACGTTGTGGGCCCCTGAGGACCGACCTCGCGCCAGCGCCCTGTCGTTTTTGGCTACTCTTTTGACGCCCCGAAGCGTCCCTTTAATTAAGTTAGCGCGACGTTTCCGGCTGGTTGGCGGAAAAAAGGCGGAAAGGGCATTCCTGTTTCGCGTCAATCATATATTTATTTATTTATTTGTTTATTTACCTCAAAAGTTCTTTCGGACATTTATAGGGGGAAATGATAGTTCAAAGTGCGAAGAACGTTAGGCCCAAGTGACAAAGAAAAGAAACCTAATTATATTTTGAACAAATGCTGGATTGATCGCGATTCATTCGTACGACATCCGGGAGTTTTCCTAGATATTGAAATAAAAAAAAAATGAGTACGTAGCATAATTCAGAATTGCATGTTACTGTACATTTGGCGCGAATATCAGAATACCAGAAATATCAATATCATGCTCAAGGTTTAAGACTTCCGAGATAAACTGGCTATTCTGAAGAACTGCTTCAAGCTCAAAGGTACCCCAATCAGCATCAGTGAAGATTTCTCTAAAAGGGTTGTTGAGATGCGTATGACTGCGGAATTCTACGGCAGGAAAGAGAGGAAGGTGTTCCAAAGTTAAATTAGTATTCGATAAGTTAAGGGTGGACAATGCCCTTTATGTCTGGAACGAAGCCACTAATGAGAGGTTTGAGTGCCATGAGGGTCCCATCGATGCTTGCATAGAAACCACCCCGGGAGATGAACATAAGTGACTAAAATGCAAAGAACCAGTGTGCTTCAAGATCATGAGCATGAACGCCAGAAGTATTTTGAATAAAGTCGATGTAATTGAAAGCATAATCCTGGAACATGAACCTGATATCATCTTAATTTCAGAAACGTGGCTGCATAAAGATGTCCTCGACTCTGAAGTAACTCCCCCGAACTACACAATAGGAAGAAAGGATAGAGAAGGAAGGGGCGGTGGAGTTGCTGTCATGATTTAAAATAACATTCAGTTTTCTGCTCTTGATGAAGTACGTGACGTTGCAGCATTGTGGATTAAAACTAAGCTCAATAATATTACTGTCTTTATTGGTGGAATGTATAGGCCTCCTAATTCACCGGCTGATGTGATGATCAAGCTTCAAACTTATATGGACTTGAATTTATGCCACGAGGACAACATGATACTTTTGGGGGATTTTGACTTACCCGGGTAGATTGGTCATCACTTTCTGCTGGATCAACGGAAGTAGCTAGCTGTGACCAATCAATAGAGCTTGCCTTTAGCTACAATATAATCTAACCCAGGTTGTAACTGATCACACAAGAGTGACTTCAGCAAGGTCATCAATTTTGGACCTAATTTTAATATCCGCACGCTTGAAATCGTTTCTTTCCCACTGTGAAACTATGGAGGACGCTTCGGATCATAAAATGGTACTTGCGTCTCTTGAAATGACCCCAAATATCACGCATACATACTCGCAAAAGACGGTTCTAAATTTCGGGGCTGCCGATGATGTCGGCGTGCTCGATTATCTTGTAGAGTCATTGGATGACTTTACGTTTCTTTTCCAATCCAATGTCAGAACTGACAGGATATGGAACTTCTTTACGAATATGATTAAGCAATGCCTTGAGCGTTTTATTCCAAAGTATATTACAAAGATTAGGAACCAAAACCCTGGATTAATAGGTAAAGAATACGTGCAAAAAAAAAAAATCTCAAACAGGAAGCGGCCCAAGTAGCACCACAAAGTGACTTTCGATCGGCCGACGGTTGGCCAGTGTCTGGACAGCTTGGCCACTTTTAGTTCTTGGCCACCGGAGACATAAACAAGGCCGGCAAGAGTCCGGCCACAAACTAGCTGTTTTTAGCTTGGCCGCCGGAGACATAAACACTGCCGGCAAGCGCCTGGCCAGAAGTGTTGATTTTCAACTTGGCCGCCGTAGATATAAACGCGCTTGGCAAGTGTTTGGCCAGCAGTGCTGATTTTCAGCTTGGCCGCCGTGACCATAAACACGGCCGGCAAGTGCTCGGCCAAAAGTGTTGATTTTTAGCTTGGCCGCCGGGGACATTAACACGGCCGGCAAGTGTTTGGCCAGAAGTGCTGATTTTCAGCTTGGCCGCCGGAGACATAAACACGGTCGGCAAGGGTTTGGCCAGAAGTGCTGATTTTCAGCTTGGCCGCCGTAAACATAAACACGGCCGGCAAGTGCTCGGCCAAAAGTGTTGATTTTCAGCCTGGCCGCCGGGGACATAAACACGGCCGGCAAGTGTTTGGCCAGAAGTGCTGATTTTCAGCTTGGCCGCCGTGAACATAAACACGGCCGGCAAGTCCTCGGCCAAAAGTGTTGATTTTGAGCTTGGCCGCCGGGGACATAAACACGGCCGGCAAGTGTTTGGCCAGAAGTGCTGATTTTCAACTTGGCCGCCGGGGACATAAACACGGTCGGCAAGTGTTCGGCCAGAAGTACTGATTTTCAGCTTGGCCACCAGACATAAACGGGATCGCCAAATGGCTGGCCGGCAGTGCTGATTTTCAGCTTGGCCGCCGAAGACATAATCATGGCCGGCAAGTGTATGGCCAGAAGTGTTGATATTCAGTTTCGCCGCAGGGACTCCCATAATCTGAACTTTCATCGCGTTGACGAAACTTTGGCATGACGACGGGCAGCGAGGAAAGCATCATGAGCGAGTGGTTGGCAGAATTGTAGTGCGTGCATCGCACGAACGCTGTTAGCGCAAGCAAATGATCACCATTTTCAGTTTTTTTTTCGTTAGACTTGAAAGGCTATTGTCTTAACTAGCACTGTCGTGTGATATGTTCATTTGGAACATTACCAAAAGTGCTAAAATATTGTGCCGTCGTTGTTCTTTGAAAATAAAATGCGAAAACAGCGCCGATGTCATCTTCGCGCTAACAATATCGCTCTGTCGCTGCGCGGCACTCTTAGCGCCAATACCACATCCGCGATTTTTCGGTTAGTGCTCCACATATTTACTCCCCGACTGCATTCTAAGAAAAAAATGTTGTAGTCGGGTGCATCAGGCGCACATGCACCCTTTTTTAAAAGACTAACCCTCCGTTACCCAGCCAGTGATTTGTACACCGACCATGAGCCCCCTCCTCTACCTTAAAATCCTATAGGTGTATCAATGCACCAGTGTTGTACACGTTCCTCAAAAAATGGAACGAAACCTCGTTCCTCGTTCCTCCTGATTTTTGGAACGCGTTCCCGTTACAAGTTCCATCGGTGTAAAAGGAACTCGTTCCCGTTCCGGCTAAAAAATGGAACGCATCGTTACATATACGTTACTTTTGTATTTTGCTGATTACCACATTTAGTTAGATCAAGCAAAGCTCTTTTTTTATCTATCCCATCAAATGGGTACATACAAATTTATATGCCGTGGTGGAAGGGCACCAGAAGAAGAAAACAAGCGGAATCGAGGTGTTATTTGCTGATATATTGAAGTTTAAAAATCTCAGCTTTTAACCATATTCATATTTGTGATGAACAATTCAGACGAGCCAAATGTATTGCTACCCCACATGGCACGAGCGTTTTAGAACAATTTCACACGTTTCAATCTAACAAAGTCTCTTGTTCAAACTCAACAACAGTTGCTTCTCGATGTTGCTGTCCGGAAGACGAGCAAGTGAAGGAGAGGGTAGGGCTTTTGGAAGGTCAGTCTTGGAAACTACCAGTTCTTCTTCGTGATGGTTGGATTCGTTGTTCAATTTGAAGGCGAGGGACAAGGGGAGACGGAATCAAGGTTAATTTTTGTGCATCTTTTAAGTGACCAATATTCAGGATACAAGGGTGCGTTCGATGTCTGGTAGCCTGTGAGTTTGTTGTAACTGTAGGTCTCTTTATGGAAGTTGAGAAATGGCTTTAGTCGGCCTTAGATTTCTGTGGGAATGAGGATTCGTGGAGGGGGGGGGGGCTAAGAAAGTAGCCGAGTTTAAAACGTCCCTCTTTCTGTGTCTCTTCTTGCGACTATAAGGTTTGCTTTTTGTACCGCAGTCTCGGGCACTCAAAAAATAATCAATGTCCATTAGCTATCCGGCACCCGACTGTCACCAAGCGAGGACCACACAAAATAAGCCCTAAGATAAGTAGCCAAAAAGTTAACAAGTTAAAAACAATAGGTTCGTGAAGATATAGTTTTTATACTTTTCAAATTTCCCTGTTACAAATAAAATAAAAATTACCCCACTGAACGAAAAAAAGGAACGCCGTTACTCTTTCCGTTCCAGCAAAAATGTAACGAGTTCCCGTTCCAGTTCCACCGATGTAAAATGGAACGGCGGCGTTCCTTCGTTCCTCCTAAAAGGAACGCGTTCCAGGAACGCCGTTCCTTGGAACGTCGTTCCGTACAACACTGCAATGCACCCAGCTTAGTACACCGCCACGCTAGCCACGCGCGCCCCGATCAGATTGTGCTTGGATCTGATAAGATTGAATATTTCGGGCTTTTAGGGGCAAAGCTCCTTAGGGTCTAGCCTTGTCCATTCGTCCGGCGTCCGTGCTCACATCGCCTGCCATCCCATCTGTCTTCTTAAAAAAAAAAAATGTTTGCGCAGTCGACAGGATTCAAACCTGTAGGGGAGACCCCAATGGATTTCTAGTCTATCACCTTAACCACTCGGCCACGACTGCGGGACGAGTAGGGGCTCTGAGATTACTGTGAGGCACAGTAAGAAAATCAGTTAGCCTCGAGTTTATATCTGACAGCATAACATGAAATAAAATAAAGTAAATATTCTCACAAATATTCATGACGTGCTGCTAGAACCTGTCACATGACCATGTCAACCTAGGTAAAATATTCATTTGAGAATAAGATTACATGCACAATAACTCACACACATAAAGAGGCAGAACCCATAATAAACCAGTCCGAGACATCCCGTACAGAAATGGTCTATGGTCGTCTATGAAAAAGTAAATGGCATTCTATCACCTCCTATAGCCCTGTGTGGTCGGCCTTAGAAATCCATAAAAACGGCTACAGCCAGCTATAGAAAAGTCTAGGTCCCTGTGTCTAAAGTCAGGGAACCAATACATTTTCTTTACCCGCGTATAGAAAATTCTACGGTCCTGAGTCTAAAAACTCAGGGCCACGCTTCAATAATAATAATAATAATAATAATAATAATAATAATAATAATAATAATAATAATAATAATTAATAATAATAATATTTATTCATGAGGGAAAAAATTACCAAGTTCAGCATCGGACCTGGTCAAAGCCGGCAAGGGCTTGTGGGACCAGATCCAGCAAGAGAAGAAGCAAAGAGCGAGCTCGCATATTGACACACAATATGTAAAAATAAAAGAAGAGAAGAAAATTTCACACAAAATTGTCATTGCTCCCGCAGGACGAACAGCGGAGTTAGCCACGGGGCCAGCAGATCAGTCAAAACACACACAAAAAAAAAGGCACTTAACGGTGCACACACAACACACACACACGCACTCACTTGCACGTCCGTATTGAAGAAAGGCAAAGCAGAACGTCGGGACGAACAGACCAAGACTGTAGTTACAATTAGTGTAGGGCACTAAAAAAAGGAGCACCAACGAGAAAAAAAAATCACACTAGGCAAACTCGCATAGGTCTTAGGGCCTAACGATGATGCAGATGAAACAACAATCTACTTCAGGACAATATTGAGAAACGAAAAGGAAAATAATATCGCAAACAGAATAGTCAACGTTTCACCGATATCATTTAAAGCTCACAGTCACTGTCGCGATACGTCAGAAAATGTTGTTTTTAGAGTTTTCTTTAATTTCTTGTTTGAGGTAATGGAAAAAATTGAGTCTGGTAAATCATTGAACACTTTTGGCACATAAAAAGCGCGCGTACTTTCACCATATCGCGTTCTCACTCGTGGTATGTCGAAACGAGAGGTAGCCCTAAGTTCACGCGACGAATGCGATGTGACATTAAATTCGCTCTCCCAGAAGTGGCGCCAGATCACAGTTTGGAGAAAGAGGGAGTGGAATGAGGGCAGTTCAAGCGAACCAAACAAGTTAGCGCTTGACAAAAATGTTGTGTTATACGTAACGTTCTTGAGGATTGCGTTTAAAATTCGGTCAATTCTGGAATGCCAAAAGAGTGGACAGTTAAAAAAATTGTGATCCCGTACCTTAGTACACCGTAGGCCAGAGCGTGCACAACCTGTTTCCTGATGGAGAAAGGTAGGAATCTTTTTATGTTGTATAGCATACATGACACTGACCTCAGCCGTTGACAAAGATGCGTCATATGAGTAGTCCAAGAAAGATCGCAATCAAAGTAAATGCCTAGGTATTTGATCGAACTAACATATTCTATAGGATCACAGTGAGTACACAAGCAACCAGAGTTGTGAAGAAATAGTGGATAGGTCAACCTTATATTCTTTAAGGGATTGCAGAAACATATAAGCTTTGTTTTAGAGGCATTTACTCGAAGCTTGTTTACCGAAAACCAGTCCATGACGCTAATTACATCCAGTTGGAGCATTTCCACTGCACGCTGGTACACTAGATGGCGAGAAAGCAAAACAGTGTCATCAGCGTACTGAAACATTAGTGAATTGGTAATGGATGATGAAATGTCGTTCACAAATATGTTAAATAACAGTGGTGACAAAATCGAACCCTGAGGGACTCCAGATCTTAGGAGGGCCTTTGCACTATGGACATTGCCTACCGCTACAACCTGTGTGCGATTTGTAAGAAAACATTTTAGCAGTGCGTGAAATGGGCCGCGAAAGCCCAATCTATACAGCTTGTCTAGGAGGATGTCATGGTCTACTGTATCAAACGCTTTAGCGACATCGATAAAGAGTGCACACACATACATGTTGTGTTCAAAAGAAGAGTGAATGAAGTCTGAAAAGGTTTCTAGAAGATTGGTGGTACCACGACCAGCGACAAAACCGTATTGGTTAGGCGATATTACTGCGTGTTTCTCAAGAAAACTTGACATAACGACAAAAAGATGTTTCTCCAGAATCTGTGAAATACAAGACAGTATAGAGATAGGCCTATACGAGGAAATCTCGTTTGGAACACCACCCTTAAAAAGCGGAACTACCAGAGCTTGCTTTAAGTCGTTGTAGACAATGCCAGAATCGAGAATGTTATTTATCAGAACGAGAAGTACTTCCTTTAACGAGTCATAATTCCGGCATAGGTCACCGACTGTAATGCCATCCATACCGGCCGACCGGAAACGTTTAAACCCAAAAAGATAAGAACGCAAGTCTGGCTCCGTTAAAGAAGGAAGAAATGCAGATTCCGAGATTGACAAGGCTGCGGGCAATCGATCCCCAGCACAGTGAGATGCGACAACGCCTGCGCCTGCGAAGAAGCGATTGAACTTGTTCACAGTAAGAGTCAGATCAGTGCCGAAATGTTTAATTAGACTATCGGCTACGTTTGTTTTCAGGCAGCCACGAAATTCGTTGATGATGGACCAAGTTTTTCTGACATCAGAACCAGCGTCAGAGATCTTTTTAGCAAAGTAGGACCGCTTCGCTGAACGAATGAGAGCGTTTACATGGTTCCTGTGGATCTTACAATCCAGCTTGAAAGCGGCATTGTTGGGAGAACGCCGACTCTTTCTCCACAGTTGCTCTTTGAGTGCTATGGCCTCAAGTATTTCAGAAGTCACCCAGGGCAGTGTGGGCCTGCGTTTCTTGACATGCACAACCTTCTTTGATTGGCCTCGAAATTTTTGTATAACACTAGTAAAATTTGTATATAAATTTTCGTCGTTGACAGATGACAACAAAGCTGCCCAGTCATAACCGGTAATAATAATAATAATAATAATAATAATAATAATAATAAAAATAATAATTATAATAATAATAATATTAACAATCGTATTAATAATATTAATAATAATAATAATATCAATAATAAATAAGTTTGTGTTTATAACTCTCCAGGGACATCCAATTGGTCTTCTTGCTGGCGCAGTTCAATAGAAAGCACAAACAGACGCTTGCGCGCGCGCAGGCACATACATACACGCGCGCACGCACGTACACACGTATTCACACGCACAAACGCATGCCCGCGCGCAGACACACACGCATGCACAAGCACAGACGCACACACGCATGCACGCGGACGCATCCACGCGCGCTCGCACACAGACACGCAAACAAATACAACGGAGGAAACGTTGCTTGAGTTAGTTTCGGTTTCGGTTCACACAAAAAAGAAAACCTAAAGTTTAAATAAAACCTAAGATTTACTCACTTTTTGTAATGTTGTACATTATTATTGTAGTGACATTCTTATTGTTACTAATATAATAATAATTTGCTCAGCATCGTTTAAAAAAAGAAAAAGAGACTCTTGAAGACCGCGCAAGACCATCGCTATTGCAATCAGCTTCCGTTGAGCTCGGTTGAATGGTCGTTGGAGTTCAGGAGGATTCGGAAACCTCCTTTCTTTTTACGTTTTAGTCGTTTTAGCGGATATTTTAGATATCTTCCTTACGAATACCGTGTTCAAGAATACCAAGCGATGACTGAGAGCTGGGAGACGCTGCGTCTTGCCAACGCCCGTAAGTTCAGGACGGCATGGACGACTCGTGCAAACGCCGGTAAGCAACTTTCTTTTGTTTCTGCGAAGTGGGCTGCTGTCTCAAACTTTGTCGTGTACCGTGTGCTTGCTAAGCTATGCTTCATTTTAACTATGCTTCTGCCCTGCGTTATTTCGTTATTCGAAAAGAGCGTATCTTCTTCGAAACCTGTGGCTCGCTCCCCAGTGTGAGGAAGATTGCCGTGCGGCGGAACTGTGGGCATGTTCTGGGCGCCGTCCTCCGACACTCCTCCGACGACGCTTTTGCGGAGCGTTCAAGTGCCCTCTGACGGCAGTTCAAGCATTCAGCCGCCGTCCCAAAGTGTTAATCACAGGTCGTGCTAGTTCTGACGTCTTGTCCCAACGGCCGCTCGCCACCGATTTGTTTCGTAAAGCGGGAGCGATAAAAACGTCACAAGAGCGAGCAGAATGATTTTTTTGCCTAAGCTAATGCCTGTGCCGTAGAGACGCGCGGTCTCTTCGCGTTTGCCGAACCGGCACACTTTCTAAGTTTACGGTTGTGTGATGTAAAACAAAGAAGAGTTTAGATGTCACGTTTTTTAGTAGTGGCGAAAGCCCTTACAAAAAGCAGAGCAGCTAGAAAAACCAAGAACATAAAGAAAGGTAGAAAAAATGAACTTAAACGCCTGAATGAACTTAAACGACCTGAATATTCTATGGAGTTGAAAGAATACCACCGTACCAACTCACCCGGTTATTCTTTCTGTCAAAGAATAATAGCCAAAGTAAGAAATAAATAAATGCCAACTGTTTAGTGGTTATACATTCGTAATTTGTGCAGTGCAGCCCTACCCTACTGTACTCTTTTTATGATATGAGGAAATGTGTAAATGTATAGGACAGTTCATAGCAACCATTTATGTCCAACCCATTTTAATTAATCGTTTCTCAAGAGCTCGAAGTTATACAAAAACATGTTCTTCATAAATTAAGCCGCACCACTGAATGTACAGCAGCATGTGACTTGTATGTTCTCAGCAAAAGAAACTTGTATGTATGTTCTCAGCAAAAGAAAAGGATGCATGCAAAATGCGCCAATCATTTTGTTTCCTCTCTGTTGGAACTTCTTTCAGGTACACACAAAAGGTGGGTGTCTATGTCTAAAAGAGTGGAATTGACTTTTCCTGTAGGGCTGGAAGGCCTGACTCAATTTGGCTAGCGGCTTGAAACCTATGGGAACCTGGGGAACTGCATCAGAATAGTGAGAATGACACCCACCTTGCACTTCCTCAACGATGGCACCGTGAGGAAGGGGAGCTGCCCTAAAGTGAATGCGATGGCAGGTGGGTCGTTTCAGTGAACCCCTATACAGATGATACCAAGCAGAAAATTATTAAAAAATGTATTATTAAAAGCATGGCGTGTGAAGGGGACGGACAAGAAGGAGATCAACACAGCGCTGTGTTGTGTTGGTATCCTCTGTTCCCATATTTTTCGTGATTTCTTTTTAATGATTGCCTACCAACTGGTTCAGTCATCAGCACTATAGTGCTGATGATTGAATCAGTTGGTAGCCAATAGCATACTTTTATTGAATATAGTCAATACAAGTATGCTGCTATTTATTAGTATGCATTAACGATGTGCTTACAATATAATCCCACAGTCATGCATTAATGAACAAAAATAGAAACGAGGATGCAAGCTAGCTATACAGGCTAAACACGAATAATTTATTCAAGACGGGTTCTCAGGAAGATGACACAAACGCAGAGAAGTGTCAAACACAGCTGAGTTTTAATGGGCAAAAAAAGAATAGGCGACCCAAAAGAGGAAACGTAGGGGAGGACATGAAGTCACTCTTTACAATTTCTCTTTTGCTTACCACCACTTTGCGAAGGGAATTCCTTCCTGGACCTGACAGCGTTATACTGTTCACAACTCCTAACATACCCAAAAACAGTAAACGCAAAAAAGCAACCTACTAGCATCTGGGTAAATCTGATTAAGCGAACGACAGGAAATGCCCTTGAGCTTTCAACCTAGGAAATAAAAAATATCATGCACAACATCAAGATTTCAAAACACAGACGGACATCACACCTGTTTCTAATGAAAAATATAGGCCATGAAACTTCTTCCACTCGATGGCAAAACACAGGGAAGGCATTCAACAGATTTCTAGGTTTCATCATTGTTATTGATTCTTTACAGTATATATACTTGCGGTCACTCTCGTTGGTCAAAACTATTTCAGTAGTGTTCCATAAGGCCACACAATTATTACACTAGATCACGTGTTTTGACACAGCTGAATACAGATCTTATTTTTCTGCAACATTTATACTAAGTTCAATCGGTCCTTTATGCAGGGTTTTGTCGCATGAAATGTTCTATGGGTCGAGCGACACTTTTAGCGGTCCTTGGGAAATGTCATGCTGTAGGTTTATGTAATATTGGCTTTTCTTTGTTACTTTGTGGTATATGGCAAGCTGTATTAAATTTATTCCAGGTCCCAGCTGCACCAAGCGGGTAGACTCACTGTCAAAGCCCGCAAGCCACTCTCTTCAAGCCGCACAGAGTGTCCTATGAGGTGAACAGTCATTTCTGGCGGTCCTTGGTGCATGCCGTGCTGGGGGTTTATGTAAAACTGGCCTTGTACAGTTTGATCCAGTTTTACTTAACAAAAAAGTGGGCCTCTATAGTTGGATGGTGCACGGCTGCATGCACATGCACCCGGAATTTATATATATTTTATATACATATATACAAAGCTTTCTAATTTAATTCAAACAAAATTTAAAAAAAAACGGCGTGAGTGTTACTTGGATGCTGCCTTCACTGTGTGTTTGTGGGGCGCGGAGGACATTGCATAAGGGGAAAATCCTTCGCAGTATGTTATTCAAAACTAATTAACCAAAATTTTAATAATATGTTTAATAATGGTTTCATGGGATATGTTTCAATTCTAGTTTCAGAGGTAGTGAATATTAAAGACTAACCCAATTGACACAATTTGCGAATGGCAACAATTTCGAGATATTCAATGCTAAAAATCTGCCTTTTCGTCGCCCAATTTCAAAATCTTGCGCTCAGAAGGCCTCAGGATGTCGTGCGGACGTGGTTGCTTCGGACGCACCTTCAATGATCCTGGAAGTATGACGCCGATGCTTCCACTAAGGACACACTGTCGAGATAATGATGATCGTACCCGGTACGACTATGTCACTCTTCTACCCACCATTAACGGCACGAATTCTTGAGCCCAAGCTGAGCGCGGTTTTTGCATCAGACATTAAAAACGCAAAAGTTGGACAATGAATACCTCGAAGCCGCTTGGCTTTTCGTGAATTGTTTAAATCGGGATAGCGTTTAATATTGACTGGCTTTTAACACTGCAGTTGCAACATGGTCCATAAAGCCATTAATTACAAAACTAACAGATTTTGGTCAATTCGTCAACATACTGTGACAATTATTCCCTTTACTAATGTCCGCCGAGTCCCACGAACACGCAGTGAAGAAGACATCAACGTAACTCTCACGGCCTTTTTCTTTAAATTCTGTTAGCTTCCAAATAATGTGCTGTGTATACATGTAAAACGACTTGTAGGATGTAATCATGCGCATAATTATTACGAAGCTTTGCTTTTCACCCACTTAAATATTGAATTTTTATCGCAACCTTCCATACATAAGCAAACCATCCAGTTTGGTACTGAAAATGTATTCTATTCGGCAATAAAATCAACAGACTACTACTTGGTTCGCCTTTGGCTTTATACTTAAAATAATAGGCATGTGCGAATCCTAGATTTTGGGCTTAAAGTGAATAATGATTTGAGCTTGTTAACTTTTCAGCTGAATATCACATAAATTCTGCACCTCTCTCTATGCCGGCGAATTCTGGGTCCATTCACATCAAGTCATCCAGCAGTCGCAGATTACTTTTAGGGCCACCGAGATTGTTCTTCTTTTGACGCAGACAGCTCATTTTATATTTTGTCAGAACACTTTTGTCTGTCACGAATTCGAGGGGTGCAGCAAGGTGCAAACTGAACAATGTCTCATACATAGCTGTAAAAATATATTATCACGAGCACCTTTTTATATGCAACCCCCCCCCCTCCCTCCACCGTTGAAAACCACGACCGTCAACCTCGCCACGCTCGTCGCGCTGCGTGCCGGATTTTCGCTGCTCCGGTTGGTGTTCAGACGGGGGAGCTCATGTGGTCAGCCACTAAACATGAAATGTAGATTGTGAAAGTTAATTTTGACAGCTACATGCGAGACATTATGTTTGCTGTCTTCTGTAACCTTCATCTTTGGGTTTTTCAGTATAGAGGAGGAGGCAAAAAAATTAACATTGGCCAAGGGACAAATATTAGCATGTACCGTTATGGTCAGTCGGCAGCCCTATACGGTTCATAACGCAAGGTGGCGAGGTGAGAAGGGTGCGTCCGTGGCAGACATAGATTGTAGCACCTGAGCTCCCCAACTTTTGTCGGCGTTTGCCCCTTTTTTCTTTTTAAAACTTGCCTCCCTTTGGTTATGTTCGCTGATACCGTTAAGAACCCATTATCGCACCCAATGAACGCTGGCGACCGATGACACCGCCTGACAAAGCGTGTCTGCCCAAACGTTCCTCCTGTTTGCCTTCTGACTCTTTTGGACACATTGTTTCTCATCTGTGCATCCTCTTACCCAAACAATAACCTTAAATGTGCACAGGAAGGCTGCTGTCTGCAGAAAGAAAACCGGCCGCTGTAAAAGCAAAATGTAAGAGCAAAGCAAAAAATCACTCTCATTGCGGAAACGAACCAGTGATGCGTCGGATTTTTGGCGTGGCTTCTATTTTTTTACCTCCAAACTTGTCAGCTCATTTCCAACAATAAATGTAAGAAGATACACAAGTCTAGCAGCATATCATAATACATCGCAAAAGTATTTCACTACAGAAACACATAGATTTCGCAAATGCATCTTGGTACAGAAATAGAGATACCCAAAAGTGTCGCTAAGATTATATGGCAATACTTTCATGTCGTGATGTTGCGCCGATTGTAATTCCTCAATCGTTTTACATTGCTGTAGACGCCGGTTATTTGCTTAAACATAAGCACTGTATGTCTGTGTGGAGGCTGATGCTCATGGCCTTAATTGCAGCGAATAATAGCAGTTGACGAGAGCAAACATGTTTTGGCCTTCTACATTATTGCATGTTGTGCTTTATCCCTTTACTTAACGCAGGGCGAGAACATCCCACCGACACCATGTGTCCTCTACGCCAAGCAGGAGCTGGACGATGCAGACTTTCTTCACCTTGGTGTGGATCGTGAGCGCTTGTTCTCAGTTTTTACTGCAGAAGAGGGGCTGTGCATGTTGTTGGCAGCATAGTGGCTGTTCAGCATCCAGTGCGAATGCAAGGCCTCCAACACGCTGGTTGCTCTGGAGAGGCTTTTCTTTGACTTGTGGGACACAACTCCAATGACAGTCGTAATCAAATTTTTGAACAAAGTTTGCAGACAGGTATGTGGTCGAAGAGATGTTTTGTGAGCCGTTTTAAAAGTTTATAACGTACTTTTCTCGCCAGCATTATCAGGTTCATTTTTTTTGCTTCCAGAATGAATAATAGGTTTTATGGAGGCATGTATTTTTTTTTCTTTAAATGTTGGGCACCTTCTGTGATAACTTATGCTGACCTCCTGAAGGCGAGGTGCTTAGAATTTAGCTGTACGAGTTCCTCATCCATAGTCGTCTTCCAGAACTTTATAATTGTGATTGTACGTGAGCAAGAGGATAGCGTCTTCTACTGAAACATTTGCTTTTTTGCCGTAGAGTGCAAGTTCATTATGTGATATATTTCGTTACATGTTTGCAGATAGCATTCTTTGTGTCATAAAATGGCATACATTGTATTTTTCATTTGTCTTTTAGGGTTCAATAAATGTTCAATTTAACACATTCTAATTGATGTCGTAATGAGCTTCACTTACTGAAATACTGCTGTGGTTCAGTCAAAGGCTAGACCACCCCCTCTACCCTGTTTCCAATTAGTGATCAGATCCATATAAGAAGACTAGTTATAAGGGAAGCGTGTTGCCTGCAATCCTCTGAAACAAACAAAACATGTCACTTGATCTCCAAACAGGAATGCTCCACTTGCCTCGTTTGTGGGTGCCCATGATGCTTAGAATGATTCAGCCGTGCCGTATGAGGCTTGGGGCCACTGCTTGCTCACTTAGAGTTCGAGAAAGGGGGCGCCGTAGCACTTCCCAATTGCCCCCGGAGTTATGATCTGGCTTGCAAGGAGCTCTTTTGTATTACTTCATGAGTTGTGTTCAGTGTGACTCATTATTTCTTTATCACGTGGCTCGTATGTGGTGATGTGGCAATCCCTCTAAGTGAAAAAAGTGTAAATGTGTTCAGTAAACATGATAAGCTGTAAATCATATAATAATAATATAAGAATATGCAATACCGTATATGATTTTTGTACAATTTACAAGTTCTGATAATTGTATTGGACACAATCCTATATTATTTTCACTGGGGCCTATACTTCATTTCACCCTTCGTCCGAGTGCGGCGGACGCTACCAGCCAATCCAGCGTCGAGAGAGTGTCATGTGACCTTGAACTTCACTTAACCAAAACGTCGCGTGATACTCTCCCGGCGCCGGATTGGCTGGGGCGGCCCAGCATCCACTGGGCCACCCCAGCGGGCGCCCATTCCATGCCAAGCACCCTTTTCCAAGGGTGTTAGCAAGCACCCATTATGAAGGGTGCTTGCCTGAACACCATGAGAGTGTTAGCCCAGGACAAACTGATTTACACCCTTAAGTGTGTACAAACTTTTACTGTGTACTCAAGGCTTCTCTTTCCCATTAGTGCCAGCAAGCTTGTGTAAAGTGAAAAATATTGTAACTGAACATCGTTGCACGGACCCTTCAACTAAAGTTACTTTTTTTTACTCCTGCATTACCGAGGGATCTTAATTGTAGGACCATGGATGACTGGAGTTGTGGTCGCAACCAGCGTCGTAAGACGTAGTACTCAAAAAGTCCAATAAATATTAAGCAACCTTGCAGCAGCTTCGCTTGTCATTAATATGTAAAGGTTTTTGGGGTTGAGTTCTCCACCTTGAGCTCCCAAAATTCTTGACAGTCTTCTGAGGAACACCAACATTTTGTGGCCGTCTGTGATAAATTGTATATGAAGTGTATAACTACAGCCACTTTCGGCCAGTCACTGGCTGAAAGTCAATGGCCAGTGGCTGGCCAAACGGGAATGGCCAGGAGCTGGTCAAAAGTGAATGGCCACTGGCTGGTCAAAAGTGACTGGCCAGAGTGGATGGCCAGTGAACTGGCCAAAGGGAATGGCCAGTCACTGGCCAAAGGTGAATGGCCAGTCACTGGCCAAGCGTGAATGGCCAGTCACTGGCCTAAAGTGAATGGTCAGTGGCTGGCCAAAGGTGAATGGCCAGTCACTGGCCAAACGTGAATGGCCAGTCACTGGCCTAAAGTGAATGGCCAGCGACTGGCATAAAGTGAATGGCAATTCACCAGACGAGGACCAAAACACTGCTATTGCCGAGCACTTTGTCCAGGGATCGGCCGTCGAAAATCTGGTTGGCCATAGTACACTTGCCAGCGATGGCCCATTCACAACGCGCCGTTGGGGAGCGCGTTCACATGGTTCGAATATCAGAAATAAATCATGCATCCACCACATGAGTCAGGAATTAAAATGGCTAGTAAAGGTATCTCAAAGGCAAATGTTGCAGTGTAACACCTAAAAGATTTCTCAGGCAGGCACCACACAGGTTTTGGCGGTACGTTAATTTCTCGGTCAAATCAAGCGTCGCACTAGCGATGAAACCAATGATCAAGAGCGCACGGAAAACGTTTACACTTTCTTTGCGTCTGTGTTTATTAAGGACGATGGAAACTTGCCTAGATTTGTTGACTTTTCAGATAGCCCTCCTATTAAAGATATGAAAATAAACGAGGAAGGAGTTTGTAACCTTTTACTTAATATCAATACAAAAAAGAGCTCCGGGCCCGACGGAATTCTAGATGAGTTTTTGAAAAGGTACGCAGTTTGGGTCTCCAAATATCTATCCATGATTTTCCAGTCATCCATCAATAATTGTTCTTTTCCTAGTGGTTGGAAACGCGCAAAAGTGGTTCCTATCCACAAAGCTGGCAGTGTGTCTGACGTGAGCACCTATCGGCCCATTTCGCTTGTTAGTACATGTTCGAAGCTACTTGAACATATCGTATCTAAACATTTAATGGATTATCTCGAGAAGATTACGCGTTATTGTTCCGAGTCCCAGCGTGGATCAGAACAATACGCAAAGGACTTTCAACCCCAGCCCAACTTATCCAAAGTGTACACGCAGCCTTCTCGATTACATTCTTACTAGTAAAAGCCTCCTTCAATATTCTTCCTCTTGAGAGAGTTAAATTCGCCTATCTTTATCACTGATCTCATTATAGGGGCTAAATGGTGGATTCAGCAAACAGGCATGAAGCCACCGGAAGTAAGCGGCTTGTCCCGGAAGTGAGCGCTTGGCAGGCTCTGTAACCCTTCCGAGTGCTTGTTCGAAAAGCATCCAGGGCGCCAGATTTCCGCTTGTCACCTCAGGAAAGCCTGCTTGTTGCGCAGTAAGAGCGCATGCAGAACCGAGAAGTATCATGGAAAGCCATTCAATGTGAACATTTTGAGATTCTAGTTGATCAAGTGTGCATATACCCCAAATTCAAATGCCCCATTCTCGGGATTTAGTTCAGAGCAAGATTTCTAAAACCCACTCAAAGACACCGGAACGTACGGACCAAAACATCGACTGAACGCTCTAGGAAACCCAGCAGACGCCCGACTTCCGGGGCAAGCATCAAACTTCCGGTGGCTTCACTTGCGCTCTTGCGCCCTGCTCGGAAAGGGGCAAAGCACCATCCAGCCCCTATAATAGAGATCAGTGATCGTTATCAATTTCTTTTTCTAGCGATATTTTACAGCAAAGCTGTTTATGACTAGGGCTCTGTGGATTTTCATGTGCGTCAACAAAAAATCTACGCTCGCACCACCACATGCGCCGCACGTGCACGCCTACCCCGTATAAAATAATCGAAGTAAGTAACCAAAATAAAGCGTTCACGAACACGGGCGCAAGATGCGATTTGTTTTAGGCTTTTGCTTTAAACAGTTACTGGTGCAGGCGCCGACGCCGCACGCGCACGCCTTTCCTGTATAAAAGGTTCGAATAAATAATCAAAATAAAGCGTTGACGAACGCGCGTGCAAGATGCCATTTGTTTTAGGCTTTTGCTTTAGAACAGTTACTGCTGCCGAGGACGGCACGTGCAGCGCCGGTGGAATTCCATTCCGTGCATAATCCTTGAGGCTTTGGTAATTTAGCAATAGCTCCATTTACTGGATTAGTTATCAATAGGCACCATTTTTAAGATCAGTAGACTCTCAGGTAGATAGTAAAGGTTTCTGAAAGATTTAACACTGTGCGGGTCGCACAGTGTCAAATCTTTGAGAAACCTGTACTATGAGTAGGTGCCAGCGTAGACATGGCCGACGCGGGTCGCGTCGGCCATGTCTACGCTGGCACTATCTTCTCATTGTCGTCGTTCGAAGCGCTTGCGTGCCTAGTTTCTTTTCCTTTCCGCTCTCCCGGGGTTGCAGTCCCGTCGCGCGCGTCTACTTTCCGCCGGGTGGCGGTCCCGTCACGCGTGTCTAGTTTCCTCCGGCTCCTCGGGGTGGCGATAGTCCTCCACCGGTGCTAATCATGACCACCGGTAAAGAAAGCAATACATGTTTGTGCGTACGTTTCGTCACGATACCACTGGTCAAGACAATAAATGTGTTCGTACCTTTGTTCAAAATTCTGTGTCACGTCTGCGTCGTGGGCTAAGCAGCTTTGCTGGTCATCCACCTTCACTGACTGAAATGGCTCATGATTCCTCCTATTATTTTTGTTTTCCTTAAATTCCTCTGTGACCAATGTGTTCTTACTGGTTTAATGGTAATTACATAAATTTGTCTTGGCTAGATAAAAGAACTGTGAGTTTCTGTTCCCCGTCCGTTCCAGTGTCTTTATTCCTTTAGTGTGAACTATAATTTATTCAACACGCTCTGCTACGTGTGCCTATATATTTTGTTGCTTTTTTAGTCACCTCGGTCAATTTTACCGCACATCGACAGGCGCTGACAGACACTTGTATTTGACCGTCGCTCGTGCATGATGGACCGCTACATACTGCTTTCATTGTCGAGACTCGCGGGCGTTGTAAAATATTTTAGACGGGGGCGGAATAGACCATTTGCTGTCTTACCCAAGCATCAAGGAGAATGCAGGGATTGGTGTTCCACGCGCCACACGCGCACGCCTTTCCTGTATAAAAGATTCGAAGTAAAAAACCAAAAGAAAGCATTGACGAACGCGCGTGCAAGATGCCTTTTGTTTTAGGTTTTTGCTTTGGAAAAGTTACTACTGCTGAGGCCAGCACGTGCGGCGCGTGGAACACCAATCCCTGCATTCTCCTTGATGCTTGGGTAAGACAGCAATAGGTCTATAGCCGACGGATGAAGGCGAAAATGGAAGCCGACGGGATGCGTTCATGTCCGCGTCCTGCGGGCATTGCAGACGAGGACAGACGGTGGTGAAATAGCTGACAACGCCGGAGGCTGCCGCGCGTCTATCAGCACAACTACTAGGCCTTGTCAGACACCAGACGAGACGCGCGAGATGCCAGGAAAGGGAGACACGAGGATAGTTTGCGCGTTCGACCGAAAAGCCAAGACAATCCAGTATAAAATGGGCGAGGCAACTGATTTGTGGGCAGGGCTTAGTGCGGGTCGTGTTACCCACGTAATTTGCGCCTAAGGGGGAAAATATTGAACGAAAAGATTCTCTTCTCGTGGAAAACTTACAAAAACGAGTGTCCTATCTATGCTCTTAAAAAAAGCTTTTGCTTCATTGCAGTGTTTTAAGGGACGATGAATATGGATATGAATGTATGAGTATTGTAGCAGTAAGGAAAAAAGGATAAAAAGGAAAAAGAAGAGAGAAGAACGACCAAGCAAGGGGCTCGGTCGAGTGAGCCAGACCAATGACGTTCATCCGGCGAATAATAAACCGTTACAATTTGGTGGCAGCGGTGGAATGCCCACTGAAACACGTCAAGGACCTATGCCTTCAAAAGGAGAGCTTTCCGTTGAGCCGTTTCCCTCAAACGAGCTACGAGATTACATCACTTCGCAGTCTGATGTGGCACCAACACACACTCAGGCGACAGAGGTGACACTCGAGGTCCTGCAAGTGTCACTGGAGAAACAAAACGCAAGCAATCATGGCTGCTACGCAGCAACCACCAGACAATTTAACTGCACATTATGCCGACATCTGTCACCGAGCATTGTCCTAGGTCACCTCAAATGTGCTATGGCTCTGGAGCAGGGCTGGGCAGTATCGCGATACAAATTTATCGCGACAGTATGCTAGATGTTAACCATTTTGTTCTTAGCCCGAGACTGAGGCAGGAAAAGAGGAAAGTTTCAAAGTAGAAGAAAAATGAACAGTCGAGGACACGTCTCTATACGTGCTAGATATACTTTCGAGTATCTCTATCTTTGTATGGAGATACATTTGAAAAATATATTTGTATCTAAGTAGTGAAATACAGTTGCAATGTATCGCTTGTATCGCGACACTTTGCCCAACTTGGGTGTTATATTTGTTTCCGTTTTTACGATAAATTTAAAATATCGAAACTTGTGTTTGGTGCAAGTTTTTTGAAAATTCGTAATATGAGCCCGCACTGTAGCATGATTTATCACAATCACCAATATAAAAAACCTGTGGTTTAAAGAAGGTTACTTGCAAGAATTACAAAATAAGCTCCTCTCACAGAGCCCTCAACTCTTTCCAATTTAGACACAGCGAACACTGTGAAGGAGTTGAGTGGAGAAAGGTCACACGGCTGTTTTCAACTCTCCTCACGCTATGGATGACACAGAGGCATATAAAACGAAAGTGTGAGATAAGCCCTCATGGACAAACAGGGTTCATTTTGTGCAAACGCCTTTTGTCAAGCATTGCACAAAGCCTTTATCGTTCACCAACTCTGTGGTTTACCGGGCGTGACTTGTTTCTTTTAGGTGCATTAGTTTGAGGTAAGGAGAAGTGCTTATATTGTTACAAAAAGAGAAGCACAAGCATAAGTTTCCATTTCAATTCGCTACAAACTACGCCCTCCTCACGCAGCACCATTCGGGAACAAATCTATTTCTATGGGTATCTATCTGTATTCCGAAATACTTTTTCGACGTTTTTTCAGAAATATCGCAGGAATATCTTGATGCATAAAAGATAAATGAACCTTAGTATCCGCATTTTGGGTCTTAAAATACATGTATCTCAGTGTTTGTATTCCTGAATACTTTTGGAGTATCTCGGCCCAGCCCTCCTCTGGAGGCAGTTGGTTAACTCCACAAACAACAGTCGACGCAATCGAGCAGACTCCCTCTCCGAACCAGACTGGACCGCCTGCACCGCAGAGTTTCAAGTTGAAGCCGTTTAATGGTGAAACTCCCTAAATTGCTATCTACACACGGTCGAAATAATTGTCGATGCAAACCATTGGCCCAAAGGTGACAAAGCACGTGCTGTCATTGCCCAACTTTGTGGGCTGGCACTCAACGTGGTATATTGACTTCAAGGCATCCGTCTCACGTACACAGCACTAGTCGCAGCCTTACGTGATCGTTTTGGTGATGACCACTTGCCACAACCATGCTACGCAGAACTCGTCACGACGCCAACAATCAAGTGAGAGTTTATTCGAACTTGCATCATGTATAGAACGCTTAAACTACAAGTCATTTCTGTAAGCGATACCCGATACTTTGAATCGTATCGGCACGGCCGCGTTCGTGGACGCTGTAAGTTATCTCGAGGTTCTAACATTTGTTCGCCTGGCAAGACTGGGTACTATACAAACAGCTTTTGGCAACACCTTTAAATGAGCCCTGCTCAGTGGGCCACCAATTGCACGCAGCCATCAACATCCCACAGAGTCCAAGAACAACATCGTCAATCAGACAAAGGACATGCGCCTATGTTGCGTCTACCTATTCACGGAGTAATGCCAACGGGTTTTGATACCGATGCGGACATCATGATTATTTTGCATTCAAATGCGCGACTGCTTCTACCTCATCAGGAAACGACAATCCCGACCCCCTGGGGCAGGGCCGAAGGTAATTGTTCGAAGGCTGCTTGTATCAGTTGCAACCCTTCCGTTCCACTATTTCAAAGCCAACTGATACTGGCCTTTCACCTGGTACGAGATTACAAAGCTGTGGTTATGATGCATAATATTTTGAGAACAAATACACCACCACCATCAAGCATTTTCTCACAATCGGCAAGAGTCACTAAAAATGTTTTCGCCAACAATTTTAACATTCCATTGTCTCGTAATGTGTATGGTCAACGAATGACACAGTATACAGGAACAAAAATATGGAATTCCTTATGCATCCCAATAAAAAAAGCAAAACGTTCAAAAGTACACTTTGTGGGAAGCCGAGGAGGACGACGGCGCGCGAGGGGGCAGGAGCGGTGTCCGGCGGCCCGGTGCGCGTGACAGTGTGCACGAGGAGTTCGGACAAGGCACGGTCAGGACAACGACAGCGACTGCCGGGCCCAGAACCAAGACGCCGAACAGTAAAACGTTTTGAATCAATCCTTGCTCGTGTGACTTCTTGGGAGGGCGGACCAGGCAGGGACCGATTGGGCAGCAGATTAGTAGAGCGACCCATACAACTGGCGCTTCCAACGTGGGGCCCGATTGGTCTGCTGCTTGTTCTGTTCGTCCCGGGAAGTCACAGAGATATATTGAGCATTCAGCGTGGTGTAGAGGGATAAACGCTAACGATGCCCCCCAAGACGAGGTCGACCCCCAATAGGGACGAGGACGACTCGTCTGAAAGCGGAATTCGGGAACCGTCTGACGGTGCGGGGGCCGGAGAAGGCTCTAGTACGCGGGCATCTCCAGATGCTGGGATTTTACCACCAGCTACAGCTGGAGGCGCGGCAGACATCGGCGAGTTTATGCGCGCCATGACGGCGATGATGGAGACGCTCTCGCGACAAATCGCGACGGCTCCAGGAGTCGCGAGTGCCGCGCCTACGTCTCTGCCCCGACCATGGTTGTCCCTACCGACGCCGACCTACGCGGGATATTCCGACGGGAAATCGGTCCACGATTTCTTACAGGACTTGGACGCGCATATAGCCGCGTTGGGAGCATCAGACGAAACGGCCTCGGTGCAGATCGTGCCGATCGCGTTAACGGGCGACGCGTCGCGCTGGAGACGGTTGCAACGCCCGTTTCTATCGATGGCGGACTTCCGGACGCGGTTTAGGGAGGAATTTTCGCCCCCTGATTACGAGATGCGGATTAGGGACGAACCAGCTAATCGCACTCAGCACCCCGCACAGTTTTTTCTCTAGGTCCAGGTGGCGCCAGACGATGTCCAAAAGACAGCGTTCACCTGTTACAGGGGGTTGTTTGAGTTTACGCGTCTTCCGTTTGGGTTGTCGAACTCGCCGTCGAGTTTCCAACGGCTCATGGACATCGTGCTGGGTGACGCGAAATTTAACTTCCCCATGGCCTACATGGATGACGTTGTGGTATTCTCCAAGTCGTTCAAAGAGCACCTAACTCATCTCGAGATCGTCTTAAGGCGAATGAGTGAGGCCGGTCTAACAATTAATTCAAAAAAGGTGCAACTGGCCGCCTCAAAGGTAAATCTTTTAGGCTTTGTCGTAGACAATGGTACCTTGAAGCCGAATGATGAGAAATTGAGGGCCATTCTCGATTATCCACCACCGCACGACGTAAAAATCCTTCAAAGGTTTCTGGGGATGGTTGGCTTTTACCGGCAATTCATCCCAATGTGCGCGGAGCTGGCGCGGCCATTGAATCTGCTGCTCCGGAGAGGCTCGAGGTGGGTCTGGGGTCCAGAGCAGGGTGCTGCCTTCTCTTCTCTCGCGAGGGCAATAGCAAGCACCGCTAGCCTTCGGTTACCAGATCTTAATCGGCATTTTGTTGTGCAGACAGATGCGAGCGACTACGGTGTCGGAGCAGTATTGCTACAGGAGCACGATGGACAGTTATGCCCTGTGGCATTCGCTAGTCGAACGCTCACACCGTCGGAACGCAACTACAGCGTGACGGAAAAGGATGGGTTGGCCGTCATGTTTGCTCTGAAGAAGTTTGACCTCTATTTAGACGGTACGACTTTCGTTATTCAGACTGATCACGCAGCACTTACCTGGATTCAGAGGCTAAAAGAGCTCGCGGGAAGGCTGGCCCGCTGGGTACTAACCTTGCAGCGCTACTCGTACACGGTTGAGTACCGAAAGGGATCGACCAACAAGGTCGCGGACGCGCTCTCTCGAGCGCCCCAGGATGGTGGTTGGGAGGAGGTGACGCAACCAGAGTGTAACGAGAGCGCGGGAAAAACAGGAGAATGTCTCCGGATGCAGGGGTGAGGTCCCTCACGGACGGTTGGGAGTAGACGAAGCAACCGGCACTCGTAGCAGCCTTAGCGCGCGGCACGAAGGAGCAAAGGATCGTCGCTTGGGGTGAAGTGGTCAGCAAGTAAGTGCTTGTCGAGGTCCGGGGTGCAGATGGCATTGCTAGTCGCGCATTGATAGCCCGGGACAGCCAGCCTACGCAGCGCTGGCGTGGGAAAGGCGATCCGCAGGCCTGGACACGGACTCCGACTGTGAGCTCTGATCGACGGGCGACAACAAGGGTCGGCGTGCCTGGACTGCCGGTTCTCAACGACGGGCAACCGAGGAGGTACAGTAAGCCCATTCGCTGTCTCTCGTTGTGTCATGTCACTCCCTCGGTGACGGGCGGAGCGCATACCGATCGGGCGGCGATTAAAGTGTGGGAAGCCGAGGAGGATGACGGCGCGCGAGGGGGCAGGAGCGGTGGCCGGCGGCCCGGTGCGCGTGACAGTGTGCACGAGGAGTTCGGACAAGGCACGGTCAGGACAACGACAGCGACTGCCGGGCCCAGAACCAAGACGCCGAACTGTAAAACATTTTGAACCAATCCTTGCTCGTGTGACTTCTTGGGAGGGCGGACCAGACAGGGCCATCCGCGACGGAACCCCCGCACCACGGAGCGGGTCCGTCTACGACGGGGGACCTGCCTGTAGTCGGCCCCCTGCCACACCGTGGCCACGTGGACGGCGTGGGAGGAAGGAGGGGCGGTCCATTTCGTCTCCCGCCGGCGTTGGAAGCATCAACCCAGATCAACGCCTGGACAGCCCGACCACCAAGTCCCACTCCCGTTCCGTGGCCACACGCAGCCGGCGGCGCCACGGGTCTTGGGAGCGCCTCACACCTGCTGGCTGTGCAGGGTCCCGATAATACATCTGGAGACCCACGAAGCAGGTCGACTCCACACCGACCTGCTGGAGGCACAGCCCCTCCCGGACATCGTGGCGGCAGTGGTCCAGACCCTGAGGGCAAGCCGCCCGGACCTCCTGGCTCCCGCTGCCTTGGCCTCCGTCCAGCCAGCCCGGCCTCCCGAAAACCGTGCCGCAGCCGCCGCAGCCGCCGCCATCGAACCCGCCGCCATCGAACCCGCCACCACGACGGCCTCCACAACATCGGCCGCCACCACATCCTCCGGCCCAAGCCATCGGGCCAGTGTCGTCCACCAGCCCCCTCCGTCCCCCTCGACTTCCGACGACGCCATCATGGCCGAGGTGGAACAACTCCTCGGCCAAAACCAGTGAGCACCCGGGGCCCCCCTGAAGACCGGGCCTTGAGGGTGGGAAAGTATGGGAAGCCGAGGAGGACGACGGCGCGCGAGGGGGCAGGAGCGGTGGCCGGCGGCCCGGTGCGCGTGACAGTGTGCACGAGGAGTTCGGACAAGGCACGGTCAGGACAACGACAGCGACTGCCGGGCCCAGAACCAAGACGCCGAACAGTAAAACGTTTTGAATCAATCCTTGCTCGTGTGACTTCTTGGGAGGGCGGACCAGGCAGGGACCGATTGGGCAGCAGATTAGTAGAGCGACCCATAACTTAAAACATATTATTTGGGAACAATGTTTCAGTGACCAATATGTTTGTACGGCACATGCATGGGTGCCCGCTAACCGCCGCAATATTTATTTCTGTACATTTGGAATGGAGCTAAGACTAGCCAAATAGGCTACGGATCCAGATAGTATATGCAGTGTGATCTTTTTATTTATTCATTTGTATACCTTAAGGACCCCCTTGGGGGTATTACATAAGAGGCGGGTACATTTTGTGCATAAGGAGTGGGTACATTTTGAATTTTGAATAAAAATTGAATTGAATTAAATTGAAATGAACCCAACTAACTTCGGTTGCTTTGCATCCTGTACTGGTCGAACACTTTCGAATTGTGTATGCACTTTTTGATACTGGGGTATCTGTGAACGTTATCGATGTCTTTCCTTCCTTCATACATGAAGTTTTCTTCTGACTGTCCAGCACTATTTACAGCCCACGGTATTGTCATACCAACTGCGGGAAACGTTGGATTGCGAATCACTGTTTTCGGTCTCTTATCCGTTGAATATTTTGCAGTAAATCAAATTGTGTGTCCGGTATTAGTACAGCTGGTGTACTAAAGTTGGCTTGTTTTTTAGTTATGCAGCTTATCAAGGGAACTCGCTTACTTCACAGGGCCTTCATGCTCAGGCGCATGTCACAGCTATGCGCGACTCTAAGGCTTTCTTAATTATATTACGAGTATTTTGGCATTTTGCTTGCTTTGTTCTCTGCTTAGGCGATTTTGTAGCAGCTCCAAGAACTTTTGGGAATAGTGTTTGTTTTATGCGGTAGATGTAATAAAAGGCTTACCACACACCTTTCTGTAATCTAGCTCAGTTTCTAAAAAAGAGATTTGGGTGTACGCGTTGCTGCTACGACGGTGATAGAGCCAGAGGCAGCCATGTGGATCAACGTGCCTGATTTCAGCGATGTGGTTCAATGTGGCTCATTGTCATTGTCTATAAGACATTGCGGATTTCTAAACCTGATTGCGAAGTGGGAGCACTTCGAACATTGACTACGAGTGTTAATGTTTTTTTGAGCATTCTGATGATGAACCTCAGGCGTACCCCTGCCAAGTTCAAAGAAGAACGCGTCTGCGGGTTGTTCCTCTTTCCTTCGTGAGCTTTTTTTACAGCTGCTGCCGATCAAACAAAACAATGAGTACAAGCTTGAAATCAAAGTCACCAGGTACATTGGAATCTGTTTAACTCTGGTTCATCCCTCGATGAATACCAAGTCGACTTACTCAGTTAGCTCATCGCAACTTACCGTACATGTGTAGCACTTGCTCCCAACGAACTTGGCTACACGCATCTTGCTGAATACAATATTGACACAGTTGAGCATCCTCCTATTTACCAGCCCTTACGTCGACTACCTCCCATACAACACAAAGTTATTCGAACAAAGGTCACTGACATGCTTAGTAAAAGGGTCGTCAGACCACCCAACAGCCCGTGGTCGAAACCGGTTGTCTCGGTGTGCAAGGAAGATGAGTCTGTTTATTTTCGTGTTGAATATAGGAAGATTAACAGCATCAAAAACATGGCGTCCGCAATTTGCCCCGTCTAGATAATTCGCCTGACAGGTTACAAGAGGCCAGATACTTTACGATCCTTGACCTATAATGAATGTATTGACAAGTTCTGTTGAATACGGAGGATGCTCAAAAATGTGGCGTCGTAACTCCCGCTGGACGTTATCAATTCACACGATTACCTCTTGGACTTTGTAGCGCTTCAGCTGCTTTCCAAACGGCTTATGGATAGGGTCCTAGGTCACCTTAAATGGGTTATGACACTGATTTACCTCGACGACATTATTGTCTATGGTAGGAAGTTTGAAGAGCATAATAAAAAATCGAGCTTGGTCTGGATGCACTATAATAAGCAAATTTACGGATCAAACTTAATTTTTTTTTAATTTGAAGATGTGTTTTATCTTGGACATGTCACCAGCAAAGACGGCAACAAATCCGACCCCGCGAAGCTAGAAGCGGTATCAAAGTAACCAACACCGACCCTGTTCTCCAAACTAAAAAAATTTCTCTCCTTAGTGTCTCATTTTCGGCAGTTTATCCCACAATTCCCTGTCGCGCTAAGCCCCTAACACGTCCTATTTGTAAAACCATCCCTTGTGTATAAACCATAAGCGAGGGGCATGCTTTTAACGATCTCAATTCAAGTTTTCTTCAAGCACCAGTTTTAGTTCCATTTCAATCCGGAATTTCCATCTTTCAGGCATACAGACGCCAGCGGAAATGGCCTGGAAGCTTTACTTTTACAAGAACAACCCCCGGACAAAACTCGGCGAGTCATCGCCTATGCAAGTCATTGTCTCACGGATGCGGTACAACGGTATTTTTCTTCAGAACTGGAATGCCTTACTCTCATCTGTCGTGTTAAACACTTTCAAACTTATCTGTATTGTCATAAGTTCACGGCCATTGCAGACAATAGAGCGTTATTATGGCTTGAACCAAACGGTAACCGATCCCTTAAATTCGCTCGCCGGGCGTTACTGCTATAACAATAACAGTTTTAGATGTCACCGTAGCAGAAACTACCACACAGATGCCGACGTCCTTTCTCGCAACCCGGTAGCCCCGGCCGGGGCGGTAAACAAATATGTTCAATTTTGTGCTCCTGTGTTTAATCTTACTAAAAGCCGGATTCATTAACGGGCCGCGACTCGAACTCGACTCAAGCTCGACTCTAAAGTCCACTCGGAAGCCGTTTTGCGCTTCATAAATCGACCTCCACTCCAAATGCACCTCGACTCAAGGAAATACTCGACTCTTTCCTCAAAAACCTCAAGGTAGCTCCGCCGCTTCCTCAAGCCGGTCCTCGGCTTAAGTTTGGAGCGCCATGGTGGCCAACGAGTGTCATGGTGGCCAACGAGGGAATTTCCGATCATAAAGGACAGCTTTATGATCAAAAATTCCCTCGATCACCTCGCAGTCATGACCTAGGTACGTGATACTCTGGGTTAGACAAACAAGATCAAGAACGGAATTATCTCTGGTGCACGTTTTGACAAACTGATCTAAGTCGAATGACATAGCCATCTCCACTAGAGTATCAGAAATGCTCGTGCGTCGGCTTCATTCCAGTGACGACTGGATTCGATGCGCTCCAGTTTGTGAGAACCATTTGTTCTCCGCATCTCTATCTAGGCCTAGCTCAGGCAGGCTATGGGGCGTCGCCATGTTGGGGCGCATCCCGGATGCGAAATGAGGCCGTATTCCCTTGTGGACGGCTCTCCCTGGCCCTTCTAGGATGATCTACCTCAGGCACACCCTTTGGGATCTTGATACTCTGACGCGTCCGCCCCTCCGTGGTGCCAACCTATATCCGACCACTCCGTGCGCATTCATAACCTCAGGCTATATAAGACGGCCAAAACCACCGGCCAAGGAGCGACTCTCGCTGGGGAGGCTCTGCTCGACGGAACCTTCCTTCTTGTTCTGACCCTCCCCATCCGTGATACTGTCAATAGCGGCAGCGCGGACGTCGAGAGGTTGCCTCGGAGTTCACGCCGTTACTTCGGGTTTTGTTGGCCCTCGGGCAAACATGTGGCTATTCGTCAATAAGCACGGTATTATACGGACCCAAGGAACCTACTGTGTTTCGGCACATTGATATTTTAGACCTATGTAGTTGTAAAACAACTATCTTCCTGTGTTGTTAAAAAAAACGATATCTAAACTCCGGTTTTAGAGCATGCTTTTCGTGTGGGGCTTGTCGAATTATGAGGCGCTGGAGAAAACCAGCCTTCTCCGGTAAGTACTTATTTCGAACTCTTCTTGTTTGCGTTCCGCCCATTGAAAAGCATGGTGGAAGGGCCTCAACACGCAAGTCGTGTCGCAGCGCCGCAGTGTTTCTCTGCAGCGTGAAGGCCCTCTGCTTTTAGGAACGTCACCATGACAACGAAGTGATAATTATGTTTATATTTTGCTGCACAACACTAATACCTTAATTTCTTCATCAGTGCCGAGGTCATCAACACGTATTTGCGTTATGTTATTTGCGTTGGGCTTAGTGACGTTTTTATAAAAAGAAATGCTTATTGTGGAGCCCTCAAAGATATAAAAGAAAAAGAGGGCGAACACACTCTTTAACTGCTGACCATGGCCTGAACTTTTTTGTCAGGTAACCAAGCACGATGCACTGGCATAGTGTAGTTAGCTCACTTTCTTGTGAAAGCATTGAAAAATCGGTGTACAACCTTCGCTTAGCCATTCCCTGGGTTCGATGTCGCCATGTAGGCATGATGGAAATAACTGGTCACGATGAACATGCATGTCCCTGATGTGGTTGAGGAGCGATTTTCACTTGGGCACGATCAGGTCCATGTGGCCTTGACTGGATGCTGCACCCCATTACATGTGGTTCGCAGTGGCCTTCACGTATGGCTCCAGGTCCTCAAAGTTGCTTTGCTTGGCTACGGCCTGTAGCCTTTTTTGAACACCTGAAATATAGAATTCAACTCACAACGATCAATGCATGTATGAGGTGGCATCAAGAAAGTATTCGAATTGGCAACGGTGAACAAAAGCAAAACGCAGTACCGCAGCGCGATGCCATGTGGCCCTCCCTGGACTGTGTGCCATTCAGTGCGCCAAGATTCACATCTTTATTCAGAAGGAATTTCATAACTTTTTTGCTGTTTAACGTGACTGGCAAACTTCACCTGCTTTTATGCATCAAATTGTGTGTGAAAATTGAGACGAACACGTAAGAAACACAAAAACTGCCGCAGTAGGTATTTGGTGACAGCGTTATAAAAAAAGCACCAATCTGAGTTTCATGGATGACCTAAGCAAGGCCAAGAATTGCTTGAAAAAAATAAACAAATACGATGCCCTTCGACATGTGCAATCCCTGAAAATAAAGAATAAATTGACGTGTTAATTCATGGAAACCATTGGGCAAGCATTTCGCACACTCCTAAGCGATCCGACACTAGTTATGACTCAGCAACGGCTGTTTTCAACTAAAAATTAAAAATCAGACAAGTTTTCGTCATGATTGTACAAAGTATCCCAACAACCACAACCAAAGAAGAGAAACAAAAACGAAAAACAAAAACTGCCCCAATTTTCAAGTCCTTCCCCAAACAGTGACCGAACTGCAGCAGTTTTTAGTCCAGAACATGGTTGCCATCCTCTCACCTTTCATATGCTCCTGATTTGAGTACCCACCAATTTTTCATGTTCTCGAAAATGAAGCTGAGCCTCAAGGTATGACAGTTCCACTCAGTCGAAGAGATTCGGGAAGAGACAAGAATTGTCCTGAAAAGCCTGAACAAGGAAAACGTCCAGAAGGCGTTCTAATAGTGGCAGACTTGCTGAGGCCGTTGTATGACCTTCAATGCGAGCTACTTTGAGGGTGATGTCAGTCAATAGAACTTGAAGTCATCTCGTCTTTCTCTATATAGCGCATTCGCAAACTTTCTTGACACGACGTGATATTTTTCGTAACGATACACAAATGTACTTAAAGATATTTTTGTAAAGCAATTTAAGTCACTGTGCCTTTTACCACATGCCAGACATGAAACTGATGAGGGATAGTTCCTTTCTATTTGCGAAAAAACTATTCATTTGAGCGTGCCTGCTTGTAATATTTATTTCCGCTTCAATGTCGGAGCTGTCCAGCCACGTCTGAGTCCTACACGTCTTAAGGTAACAGTGCAAGATAAATCGCACAGCACGACACACGGAAGGACAAACACACAAGCTGACTTACAACTTTTTTCTTATTCTTCTACTTCTTTGTTGTCTTCATTCGGTTGGCTCTTGAAATCGACATGACCTACAAAAATAGCACGAACATAAGAAACACTTTTGATAAAGCTTCTCCTTCCTCACCGTAAATATCAGGATAAAAGTTCACGCTGTTTTTGATACAGTCTTAAGGATGGTCTTCTGACACACTTGTCATCGAGAAGCGCTGTTTTTTAGCTTCCATTATCTCTGCGGTCAGCTGGTCCCGATTTTTTCCTGTTACGAAACAATTTTTAAAACTCGTAACGGATCCACAATTTCTACAGCGTATGCCCAGGTGTCCTGAAAGAGTTTTGTGGGTGTTATAGAAGGGCTCTCTTAAACCATCATTTAAACACCTTCCGGTTCGTCCTACACATTCTCTACCACATGAGAGTGGAATAAAACCACGGTGAATAAAACAAACTACTCCCTCAATGCAAGTAACAAAGCTCTTATGGTGCTTTTTTGCACAACCAACTTTACGGTGCGCTGGAACATTGAACTTCCTGCATAAGCTCAAAGCTTATAGAGAGTATTCACTGGACGCCATATTTGAGGGCGATGTTTAGAGCGCATGCTCGGGACGAGCTCACGTTAATAACCTGCTAAGACCGGCAATCTTGGTGGTGCGGAATGCACGTGGCGAGAGAACTGTGGAAGCACGCCGTATGCACGGGCTCAGCAGTCGCGCACACAACTATGGCCGCCAGCGAATACTCCCTATTCGGTGCAGAAAAGGCTGCTGTATATGCTGATGCCGTTTCATATCCTCTTAAAACCGTGCGACACATTATGCATTTATAGAACAAAAGCCGTTTCTTTCATTTTATTTCTTAACTCGCTTGTAGCTTCATCACCGCATTTCATTTTCTTGAAAACATATTTTGCTACAGCCGTGAATAAAGAAAGAGGGTACCCCGCTGACTGTGACCTGCTAATTTGTGCATTGAAGCGTACTTTGATAGAATGGAGACATTAAACTTTTTAGCGCATTCGTGAGGCCTAACTTAACAATACCTCTCTTTACAAACTTAAAGTGTGCTAATCTGAAGACAAGGAGTGGTTTCATCCCTCTCGGTTCGTATAATCAGCAGACATGATCCTCAAAAATTAACCGAAGGTCTAAAACTCGCATAGAGCATTCGTTGGAACGTTCATGGATTACTTCCAGCGGATCCATACAGGTCTTAAGACACGAAAGAACGTGAGGTACCATAAGGTGAGAGTCTTTAGCTGCACAATCTAGGGTAATTAAGAAGTCCTCCACAAAGCGAAATAATACCTTCAGAACAATAGAAGCATCTAAGCACTGTAACAGGTTCCGGTCTTGATGTGCGAGGTAAATGTTACTCAACACTAGCCTCTGCAAAGACGTTCCTCTTCCCAACACGCAAATGTAGATTTTAAATAAAGTGCGAGTAGTTTGAGGAAACCACTTTGGGACATTTCTGAGGCAGTTTGAAACGTAATAACACCAAACAAATCAATGCCGTTTTCCACACGCTTCAAAAGTTTCCTCGGAGGTAAGGAGTAGTAGAGGTCCTTGATGTCTACTGAGAAGGCCTTGACGTGCCTACCATTGCAGTTTGTTAAAAAAAATATTACTTTGTTTGAGTCTCTCAGCATAAAGGGATCGTCAATCGGTAAGAGATTTAATTTCTCCTGTATGAATAAAGCAATATATTTTGCCAAGTTCCAATCTCAGATACAGTCATCCTTAGTGGAGAATATACCTTATGAGTTTTGGCGCTGAAAATTAACTCTAAGCTAAGGTTATTACTGCGGTCAATAGACGAGCACAGTTTTACTTTTTTACTTCTAGCTGTCTACATGCGTTCTTAGCCTCACATTTTACTTTCATGAGCGAAGCATTAGTGTGACGCAGAAAAACCGAGTCAGTGGCTATCATGGGCTTGGTGCTATAAACATCTTGAGGTATGATCACAAATCCACCTTCTTTGTCGTCTGACAATAGAGATAGAGACTGCCGCACCAAATACGTCTCAATATTCTTTACAAGCAAAACATGGTGCCTCGAGGCTTATGCCGAGTTAAGAAATCAAGACATTCAGAGGCGCAGCGAACACTTTCTGCTTCAAGAGCCCATCTACACACGCGTTATGAGTGAGAGGAGCTCAGGCGCTGATTTCTTGGGTTCCATAGCAAATTTTGCCCAAGACTGTGCGCTTTGTGAACGTTGTGGGGTAATGACACATCAACTATAATATGAACTGGGTTACATGGAGTTGAGGCCTTCTTAGATGTGATGCAGCGAAGCTTAATCAAGGTGAGCTGCCAAAGAAACTCTGTAGTCCTTTCTGTAGTAGCTGAAAACTCTTGTATCTTTCTCCTTTCAACGGCCGGGCTGACGTTATCCCACAGCTGGAGATAAAGGCACTCTCGGCACAGACTAGCTTGTCAATGCCACTCCGAACGTAAAATCTTGCGGATTCATTTTCCATGTCCAACCGAGGGAGCGAAGCCCCCGAACGAGGCAGTGACGTCCGGAGGGAGCAGAGTAACACGAATGCAGCAGCCGAAGGAACGTGCTTGACATACTGAGTTTGCGATGTGGGTAATGAGAAAGTACGTATTCAGAAGTATTGATATAAATGATGTTACTTCAAGATATGAATTACCAACTCGCCCAAGTTTTTATTTTATCGAAGTCAAAGATGCTCAATTCCGCAGCTTCCACCGCCCTAGTTAAACTGCAAGGCGGGATACATACATCATTGTTTCTGCTTTGGAGGAAGATTTCCAAGGTAGCTACAATTGCTTTAGTAGTCCTATTTTCCAGTCTCATTAGTAAACTTTCAGAAGAGTTAGAGCAAAGTCAGAACAAACCTGCACAATCTCAAAGTGTAATATTTTGTCGTACTCAACATCAAGCTGCGAGTATGGGCTGAATTTGGCGCAGTATCCGGGCGAATGGGCCCGGCCGTCTCCAACAAGCTTGACATGCCGCCCTTGGGCCTCTTCGAATAAGTTTCGCTGTTTTTCTTTGGAAACCTTGAAAACAAATACCCAATATGTTGAGCCTTTTTTTACGGGAGAATAAATTTAAAGCCACTTTTCAAAAATGGTTGCTTACTCTGTCAATTGGAGAATAAAGGTGAGAATTCTGGGGGTTGAAGAATGTTTTTGGGGTGACAACTTGCACGCCCATCACAGACAGGACTCGCAGGGCATCAGTTGGGTTATTCCCTGAAACCGAAATCGCTGCACAAAAGTCTAGTTTGAGCTTGGATGCTGCCTAAGAACATCTTGGTTTCTCCAGGAGAATTTGTGACCTGATGGACATTTGATGCAGATTTTCACAAGTGTTCCTTCGCACTTAGGTTCATACGTGCGAGGTGCGAGGCACTCGCAGCTGTTTCAGGTGTTCTTCCTGGAGCAAATTGGCTCTTCCTCCTTCAGTCCTCTTTGGCACAAGGCTCAGTAGTACCAAAGCCTTTCTGCCTGAAACAAGTAACATATATTATCATTAAAATGGCGATGCATAAGTGAAAACCTTAAGGGGTTTTGGGGGTTCGCTGCAGATTCTGTGCACCCATGGGGCCACAAGTGATAGGAATTTCCCATATTTAAAACTTGCTTTTAACAGTAAGGCAAAGTAGCATCAATATAACATATTCTTGTCTGAAGTCATCGAGGGGTTGTAGTCGTCGTCGTCGTCGTCGTCGTCATTATCATCTTCTTCAGGTGAACCTTCATCATAACTGAGGTAGTCCCTGTTGCTCTTCTGAGACGCTTTTATAGGAAGGCTGACCTGAGTTGGCATCTTGACCTTCGTGACTTTCCCAACCATGCCGCTGACAACTTGGATTTATTGAGAAACAAACAACATAAGGCTAGATGTACAACATAAATTTTACAGTTATTATAAATGATTCAACATGATTAACTTCGTTAAACATTTGAAAATCTCATTCTTTAAATATATGTACTACAGAAAACTACTATAAAAAACTTAGCAAGCACCCATACAAAAGTCAAAAATCACAGAAATGGAATGGATGCTTGCAAGGTCAAATAGCAGAAAAGCAGATAGGATGCACCTAGTAGGGAATGGTCTTGTTTGATCATGTGGAACAATATTGGCGTAGTACGGGGGTTTGGCGGAACCCCTTCTGTTTCAAGGACAGCTCTAATTGAACCTGCTGTGTGACGGAACCCTCGCGCCAATTAATAGCGCTTCGCACGGATGCAGTCATGTAAAGCTTCACTGCGTTGCACCCGCTTTTTGGAGGAGTAACCAATTCATAGGAGCAACAAGGTTAGCTCGGCGGGTTTGTAAGATTGCTGTAGTGAGTACTTGATATGTTATTTGCCCATACTTCAAATGCTTCAAAAGCAGGCAACATGGATCCATGCTCAGTATTTTTAGTGTGTCTCACCCATCACTGCATGCAGGCATGCACTTGAGTAACTCCAAAAGCATTCTAAATATGGACAAACATACCTATAGATACACCTCGAGGTTGGGTTGGAGGTGACTGTGAGGTCATACGTTTGTTTAGAACCAAAAGCAAAGCCTTGGAGCATGTTGATGGCCAGGCCATCACTTGAAGAGACTTGTCTGAAGTTTCAAAACGACCACGGGTTGTTTTAGAGACATCTAAATTATATGTTGCCATCAAATCAGCTATAGTGAGGTCTTGACTCCTAAAGCTGCTGGGAAAACCGCAGTGCTGATAGATTTGTATAGCGACTGTGCGGGAATCTGAAAAAGCAAGAAACAAAATGCCCACAACATATTCTCCACAAAAATAACGTGCTTGAGCAGAAATAAAATTTGTTGTCATTTATTCTGTGTACATAGCACCAAAATTTGCCTCTGAGGCAACAAAAGACAAGTATGGACACAATTTGCAAAGCCTTGAACATAACTTGGCCGTGGCAGCTGCTATGGTGAGGCAATCGGAATGAAGGAGTAAAGCTGTAACAATGGCTTTCCACACGAGGACTTCGCTTCGGCAGTATGTTGTTACATGTTTCACTTGGATACTCTTAGTGGCTTACCAGTGTTGTAGCTTTCGATGGTTTCCGAGTTATCCTGAAATAAAATATGGTAGGCGACAACACCAAGCTTTTTAATCAGTCTCTCTCTGGATTCAGTGCATTGAAATGGTGCGGATCATTTCACTACTGTATTTAGCTGAAAGGCCCGCTTCCAGTCGTGACTTAACACAAGTCTTTCGTTGCAATAAAACTCCTTGAACATTGGAGGACAAATAAATAATTTCATCTTTGGGACAACAAAAATAGTGTTTTGCAGTACTGGGAGACCTGTTTCTTGTTTTACTCAACCATTCAACACCATAAAGTATCATTCTCCATTTTCCCTGGTCATAGAAACACCAAGAATATTCCGAACCTGCAGATTATTACTTGTGCGCAAGTGCAGGGGTGCAAGCACAAGCTATCAAACTTTTCACATATCTTGTGCTTGAAACATTTGCTTTATTGCCATAATAAGCTTAATTTTCTAGTAGACCCTAATCATGCAGCGACTTTGGTAGCTGAAAAAAATTTAAGACTAAGGTCTGGAATTCTTAAATTTCTTAAACCAGTGGAACTCATATCTGCCATGGATCGCAGCCAAGGAACCTCTCTTGGCCTTAGCAATATGGCGACAACGCAGCGCAGAAGTCTTCAGACCATATAAACAAAACCACAAAGAAACATTAAACTTCTAACGTGTTGGAATGCTAACGCATTCGTGTACGTAGCGTACTACAACAATGCGCGCCACGCTGAGCCAGGCCAGCCGACCTCTGCGTAGGCTGCCACGGCGGGCTCTGCGGCCAGCCGCCATGACAGCTCTGCAGAGCGCGGCTACCCTCTCCTTCTTACCGGCGGCCGGGCCGCTGCGCCATGGAGAGGGCTTCTTTGGGGTAGCGTTTCTTGGAGACGAAGAAGCACACAGGACAAGCGCTAACTATGCCTAGCGCCAGCCAATGGGTGTTTATCCATCAATTCGCTGATACGTACTACAGGCTTCGCTCCATGGGACAGGTGGATTTAGGTGCCGTTTGGAGCGGCTCCAAGAGTTTATTTTACCGGTCTCGCCCCGTAGGACGGTTGAAGCTTTCGCATAAATATTGTGCATACTAAGGAGTACCTGGCTCAGTTGTTTATCAGTGAGTGGCTCAGATCAGCCCAAATTGTACTTAAACTGGAAGAACACCTCCACATATGGGGATGCGGCCTCGTTTCAGGACGGTAGTCGTATCCGACACCGTCTGAAACGAGCATGAATCTAACCCTACTAATGTCACATCCGGTGTGCCCCAAAGAACGGCACTTCGTCCTCTTCTTTTTCTGGTGTTTATTAAGGATCTACCGGACCATATCGCCTCTAACATCATACGCATTTTCGCAGATGACTGCGTACTCCATCGTGAAATCACCTCACCCAATGACCAGGTCTACTTCAAAAAAATACTTTGTCACCCAGTGGTGTAGTGACTGGCTAATATTATTGAACAAATCAAAGTGCAAACTTATCCGGTAAATTGTCTCGAAAAAGATATCCTTTCTAATTTAAGTACAAGTATAGATAATGAGAGCATCGAAGAAGTCATCAAACAGAAGTATATTGGCGTGGTTCTAACTTGCGACATGTCATGGATCAACCACATCAACGCCATGTCATCGGACGCAGCAAAGACCCTTGGCTACTTTCGGCACTGCCTCAGTGCTGCTCCCCCAATACTGAAGATACTTACGTACGAAACGTTCATTCGACCAAAATTAGAATATGGCGCTGCAATTGGGAAACCCCAAAATTATTTTGTCACTCAACTTGAAGCAGTACAAAATCGAGCAGCACTCTACAAATCATAAAATTTAGATTATGCAGCTAGTGTGTCTACAATAAAAGATAACTTTAATTTATCTACCCTCAAATCACGCGGCAAAGTAGCGCCTCTTTGCCTACTCCACCAACGTTATCATTGTCGTCACGCTTTTAGTAGTTCCGCGCGGGACTATGTTCCTGCATACCTCCGCGCGGTGGTCATGTCGCCTCAACAACTCCAATAACTTTCAGCGTATATTCGGATCAACTAACACATTTAACAAATTATTTCTACCTCTCACAATTGTGGAGTAAAATGATCTCTCAGAATCTCTCGTTTCAATCATGGACCAAGGTATTTTTAAGGATTCCGTCACCTTATATTTTGCAATGTTGTTTCGCCTGTTGCCTTTTAACTCTCTCGTTACCAAACTACTTTTTGTATCACTTGTCAACGTGTTTTTTTTTTAAATTGTATAACTTACTGTACTTTCTCCCTCGTTGTGTAATGCCCTTGAAAGAGAGCCTTCAAGGAATGATTATTTAAATTAAATAAAAAGTCACGTGCAAGTACCGTGAATATATGGTTAACTTTCCAACAAGGACCCTAACACAAGCGGTTGACGCAAAACGCGCGGTCCATTGGAACTCCCTCGCACAGCTCCTTCTTCGTGCCGACGACCACCAGCCATCACCCGATGGCTGCCTCGTCCCCGGACGCCAACTGCTTTTGTTTCCGGCCCGGAACCCGTCCGGCGAAGCGTTCACCGCGCAAACAAGCCTCCTATCCTCAGAAAACAAGCAAACAAAACGCCGCTGTTTGCTATTGACGATACAGCGCCGCACGCGTGCCACTGTCACCGAAAACACGGGTCGACAAAAGTGCTCGGAATTTCGGGTAGCCTCGGCGAATCGATGGCTCGGCGCATCAGCATACCCGCCCGCAAATGAGTTGTTCCCTGAATCGGCAACGAGCCGCGGCCGCCACGGAAGAAAGAGGGGACACCGGGCTTGCGTCGAAGAGATGTCGCCGGGACGCGCGACGCGTGGACGCGGCGGTCGGGGACCGGCACAATGACGACAGCCGTCGGTTTGCGCTTGTGCGAGACCTCAAGGCGCTGTCATTTTGCTTTTGGCCAGTGGAGATTGTAGGCAGAAAAGGCACACGACACTGGAATAAAGTTACTGCACCCCGATGTAGGTTAACAAAATCGGGACAAAGTCCTCTCTCTTTCCACTTTAGGAGAGCGAACTCTGGAGAGGAAACAAGTGGACCCGCCTTCTCTCTTGCCTCCCCGTGTTGCCTTTGCTGGCTAAATTAGAAAGAGTGAAGTGCTTTGCGGGGAAGAGCTTGTCCTTCTTTTGTGGACCTGCAAAAGTGTATAAATACCGTTATTCGTTACTGACTCAAAAACGTATAGGTTAGTAGCCCTTACAGCGAATCAAAAGAAATACGTTACGCCAGCTCGAACGGAACGCGTTATTTTATCTTTACTCTAAATGTGTCGTTTTTATGAAGCAATAGCCGCTTACAAAATTCGTCGTGGTTAACACTTCCTTCATTTTCATCACCTCCATTCAGGGATACTTGACATTCGTTAGGAACCTCTTTTTGTGGTCTATTCATCGTTTACTCATCATGCAAATTACATGCTCGAGCGGTGATGAAAGCTAAGTGTGGTACCTGTGTTGTAAATGTTTCCCCCAAAAAGTAATTAAATACCATCACTCGTTGGTTTACCAAAACCCTAACAAAATTGTATTGCTTGTTCTCCTCATGTCATCGGTCACTTGTGCTACTCTTTTTCCGTTGCAGCTGTACGTGCAGTACAAACATATCAACGTCGCCCGCTATGTGTGGCACACAAGCTGGCCGAACAGGTTGAAGTGGTGAAAATATATTTCGCTGTCCTAACACCAGTGGCAAAACACATAGTTGTACAAAAGAGACACGTTGAGGCACTTGTGTGACGTTTTCTGAAAGAAAGCACTGCCTCAGATCCCACGCGTGCTTCACCACAATAGCTAGCGAACTTAAACGTGGCGACATGCGCGAACAACGAGGGTGCCTCTTGCGCTGTGACATCCTGCGAATACCTCCTATAGCTGGTGTCACTAGCACATATGCGCCTGTCTATCCCCCAACTTCCAGCACCTAAAGAGTTGGTGTCCCATAAAAGCTATGTCCCTTATAGCCGAAGTCTTAGATAGTGAAACTGGGTTCCTAGAAACCCAGGGATTCACCAAATTACCCTCATGGGTTCTCCGAGTTCCTTAATTTCCTCGACTGCGTAGGACGCTTTTGAAGACATGCGCCGCACGTCGTTGCCTGTTGCCAGGCGAAGTGTTTGTTGCCAGACGAAGTGTACCGGACCAGAGTCTTGTCCGGGTGCTGCCTCCTTGCCTCGAGCTCTCGAAGAATTTGCGTTGCGTAGCCTGCAGGCCAAAACTGTTCTGGAAGCCTTGTCTGGAAGTCCGCTAGTCTGGTGAAGGGGCCTGCGACCAAAACCAGCACCTGGCGCTGGCTTGCAACGTCGGCGGTACAATGCGGTTCACGATGAAGGATTTGAGGCGCTGGAGTCAAGGTGGTACGTCTGCAACTCGTCCAGAAAGTATGCCACGGACTTGACGTTGTCGTAAAACGTGTTGACTGGCACAGTAAAGTGTGATCGGGGATCTCGCGGTGGGGTCTCCTGCTGGCCAGGCGTGAGGGCCAGGCGCTGCATCACGAAGTCGTACATCTCTGTGTCCTTCGTGAGCAGGTTGATTTGTGCCCCTGCGGCCATTGCAGCTTCCTGCTCTTATTTGAGCATGCCTCCAAGCACACAAAAATAAACGCCACCCAGAAACCAACACAAGCGCGCCAAACGATTGCCGCGGTCACAAAATAAAGTCAGACACACGCCAATATAACAAACGCGTACGTGACGGAAGCACGGAACGACAATACAAACACGGTAACTTTAAGAAAAAAAAACTTACCAAAGAAGAAACCAATCCCCATGAAACTCCTGCGAGTGGGTTGCACACCACACTTGGGCGCCATTGTGGTTGGTTTGCCTTGCTGCATACCCAACCAGAAGGAATAACACGGAGAAAACGGTTTTAAGAACAAGAAACTTCATTTACTTGGACATGGACGAGAGGATGAAGAATACAACAGAAAATCAATGATCACCGGCTTCGCTTGAGTCCCGCCAGCGACAGCCTGCGCCCGCCTCTGGTCCGCCATATCAAGGCGGCGCGCGCGATGTGTGCGTGGTCGGCTTGACACCGCCGCCACGCGGGAAAGTTCGCCCCTGTGCCCCGTAGCTGGGCAACTGGGCTGGGGAGCCGCCAGGGTGCCCACAACACACATCACACTGCCTATCCGCTGTGTGTTGTGCCTAGCCGGTGTACGGAGCCAGGGAAATCACAAATTAAGTTTTGCAACAACGGTACGTGAACTACGCGCAAAGACCTTAGACTACGTCTCTCCAACAAGGAAGGAGGGTTTGTGGTTAATGATTCCGGGACGTTTGGAGAAAAAGCCCGATATGCGATGGCGAAGAATTTCGTTCCAGTCGATCCAAAACAAAATATATCAGCAAAAAGGGCCATCCTCAATATACTCGCTGAGGAACAATGTGGAAGTCTTGTGACAAAAATCAAAGGAACGAAACAAGGTGACCTATGTGTATTTTTTTCGGCCAAAACACACAAGGACGAGATCCCCTTCGCGCCATCGTTTCCGAAAATCACAACTGGCAAGGCCATCTTTCAACCGTTCCGGCAAAAATACTATCCCAAGTTCAGATAAACGACCCTTTCAGAATACCCAACTCTCAGCGAGTAATCTGTTTTCTTCAGGAAAAGGGGTGCGACATTGTTTCAGGCTTTTCCGTAGATATAAAAGACATGTACTATTCCATTCCCCATGCCACTCTTCTACCGATCCTTCGTACAACAATCGAAGAGCAAAGCGTCCAACGCTTCCAAATGCAGCTGGTATGAACCTCGACAGCTTCCTGGAGCTCCTAGGTATCTACCTTACGGCAACTGTTGTGTCTCACCAGGGCCAGAAATATGTGCAAAAATCTGGTGTTTGCGTAGGTTCCCGAGTTGCCCCATTCCTCTGTGATATTTATCTTGCAGCATGCGGGAAGACCATCCAAGATAATCTGAAAGATCATCACATCGAGGCCATCTTCTGATACGTAGATGACTTCCTTGTACTGTGCAGCTCTGAAGTAGACGAGCGGAACGATGGGTGTATAGAAGTAGTCATGCGCAGCTTTGACCAAAGCTGCCCTGGACTTTCCTTCACCCATGAACTTCGTGAAAACCGGTGTATTCGGTTTCTCGATCTCTCCCTAAGGTTCACAAGCACACACGTATGTTGGGCGTATCAAGCTAGATCCTGTAAAGGATTTCTTCCGAGTGATTCTGAACATTCAAGAACTGTTAAACGAGGATTGGCTACTACGGCTCTTGTCGCGGCACTACAAAAATCTTGCCCCCAGAGGCTCGAGCGCAGTCTCCAAACACAAATCTCTAGGCTTCACGACTCCGGATACACGAGCACACTCCTCGTACCTGTTTGTGAAAACATCTGCAAGCAAGTACGACGGAAACCAAGGGAGACTGCACAACCACCAAAAAAGAAGCCTCCTAAACCTCTACTTGTGCTGCCATTTATACACGGGGTTTCACATCGCCTGAAAAAGATCGCTGGCCGACATGGAATACAAGTCGTTTTCTCAGCTCCCAACAAGGCGTATGCCATGTGCCGCAAGGTTAACGGTGAGGCCGACAACAACGAAAAGAACACGTGCGGCACCGCACACAGGACTCAATACGCTCCATGTGAAAGCGTTGTTGTTTACAACATTCCGCTGTCATGTGGGAAATGTTACATCGGACAAACTGGGCGCTGCGTCAATGACCGCACCAGAGAACACGCCGCCTCTGTGCGCACAATTGCAGCAGCGGGCCATCTTCCAGCGCATTGTCGCGAATGCCAATGTGCTCCCTTTTTCTCTGACATCACCATCATGGCTAGACACAAGAAACAGATCGCAAGGGAAATCCTAGAGTCCCTAGCCATTGAGGAGAAGAAGGAAGATTGCGTAAGCACTGCCTCCATTGTGCTACATGCAAAAGAAAAGAAGTACTTGCAGGAAACACCCCCTGTGTAAATTAGCCTGCATGAGCCCAAAGAAGACGTCACCTCTGGGGATGCAAGGTTTTTCAAACTGATGTGATGAAGACGGGGGACAAATATTTCATCTAGGCAATAATTAAGGTCGACGAAGGAAAAGAAGTTATTTATTAAATGAAAGTCGACGAAGGAAAATATTTTATTCAGTAAATGGGTGTTAGTCCAGCGGAGTGCATGTGTATGTTCCTTGTGTTTCTCTCTGTCTTGTATTTTTCTTCCTTCGTTCAGCTGGCATATCCCACAAACACATCACAGCACGCGCACCACTGCTACGGAAGCCCAGAGCAAAGAACAACCGCCGACAGCAAAGCGGCACCTCAGCTCGCCCGCCTTCCACCTTGACTCGGCGCAGCACCTCCTATATAACACAGCCGTAGTGCTGAATGATATGGCGCCTTCAGAAAAGGCCAGGGCACAAAATGAACAAGAAGATTGTGTTAACGTTCGCCTGAACCTTGACTTGAAGTCAAGCGCTGACACATCGCTCGTATCCAATCTGTCTCCGCCGTTAGCCTTCTCTTAAAAATCCATCTCATTCAGCACTACGGCTGTGTTATCTAGGAGGTGTCATGTGGCGCCTCCTCCTCTGTGGCTCCGCGCCAGCTCTTTGCGTGACTGCCGAAAACGAAAGGGCTCGTTTTCACGAAAGCCCGGTGGTGTCGGTCAGCTTGTCAGCCCCGAGAAGAGAGGGAGAGGTTGACGCGTGCTCACGTCAGCGCTGCAGACCAATGAGAGCGTCACTCGCGAAAACAGACAAACGAGAGACACCACCGGGTTTTTGTCCGAACGAGCGTTCTCATGCTAACGCCTTAACATTCGAGCTGATCTCCAGCTCTTTTTTCATTTTGCCTCTCGTTATAACATGCTGTGCACGATCTTTCAATTGCGCTAACTTTAACTTCGCTCTTAAACTGCTCCCATATTGCCACAAAGTTTGCCTCGGCCGTTAGCAATTCATCTCAACTATCTCTGACACTGCTCATAAATGTTTCGTCTTTGAGAAATTTATCGTTAAATTTCCGAAAATTTCTGTTAAGGCGCGACTTTGCTTGTTTTGCCGCAAGTTAAAACATAGCTAGACTATGGTCACTAGATGACACAAGCTTGACTTCGTAGTTTCAGCTGAGTGGCACAAGGCTCGCTGAAACATACGCTATATCTAGTTTCGCATGGTTTTTGGCGTTGAAAGTGCGTAAATCAGGAGAAACGAACAGTCAACATAAACACTCCCAGTATTTTCCAGATTGTGTTCTCCCACAATAGTATTTCAAAACAAAGCGGTCTGGTCCCTGACCGGCAAATTCCGTACTCTGTCGTCAGCTGCACATACACAGTTGAAATTTCCCAACAAAATAACTAGATGTTGACTATTAAAAGACCTACGACGCGCTTAAGGAAAACTCTGCAATTACTTTATTTGTTTGGCGAATGGACGCAGGTCACACGCCACTGCCTACCGGAGAAAGAAATATCACAGACTACCAGGCGTACCGTTTCGCTACAATTACTGTCTCCTATAAAATGTCTATGTTATTATGGAAGAAAAAAAGAACACACTCCCAGAAGTACCGACAGGATGACATACACAAATGCTGAACCGAGCTCTAAAGGGCTTTACCATGCGGTTTGTATGCTCTACGCATTCGAAATTTGTTTCCCGTAAAGCAATTATGTCAGGCACGTTCGAAAAAAGTCGGCTAAGTTGGTACTGCCACCTCCGTGCAGCTAGGACCCGCACTTTTAGCGTGGCTGCGCAAAAAGCTGCCTCTTCTTTATTTGTTCTGCGGATATTTTTCCGCATGGGGGCGGAGATAAAACCTCGAGCGTCGCTGCCATTTCGTCGAAATGGCGGCGACCCTAGCTTTGGTCTGATGTTCATCCGTAGCACCTGAGCCACTTTTAAGGGCGACTCTTTGGAAGTTGCCGCACCAGTCAACCGCACCAGTCTGCCGAACTTTCTCGACGCTGTCCTCCCGGGATCGCTTGGTAACTACGCCTGTGGTATCCATCACTTCGCTAGTCTGCGTCACCGCAGGCTCCCCCCCCCCCCCACCTTACCCTCGATCTATTCGGTGGTTTGGGGCCCAGTGACACTGTCATCAGGCGACGCCTTGAGTACAGGACTCCGCTATCTCTCTCTATCTTTCTTGCTTGGGCTATTGTCTTCAAAAGAGGTGGGCGAGAGTGATGTCAACTTAGCAGGTAGCTCGTTCTCTCCTTCTCCCGCTGCTTCTTGGGCGCCAGCCACATGCATGATATGCTCTGACGCGTCGTCGCCTCCCACGGGCTCCAGCGACACTAGTGTATGTCTTGACGCGCTGGCCTTCGTCATGACCGAAGCGTCTGCAAACCGCACTGCGTGGCACTCTAAACTCCAGCCGTATATGGCCTGTGCGGTAACACCGAAGACAGACCGCCGCCCTGCCCGGAGCAACGTCGAGAGCGAGATCCCGAACGACGCGGAGCTGATGCGTTAGGTCGTCCACCGTGCTACCCGCCTTGAGCCTGAATGTTACTGAATGCGTGCTCCACACATTGTCCTGGCATCCTTGGACACGCAACTTATCTCTGGTGACTTCCTTCACCTTGCCGCAGAGCGCTGGAGCTGCTCCTACCTCGTTGCCATGAACGAGGTGGAGCACCAAGTGAAGCTTGAGACGCGTGTCTTGGTTGCTTGGGTCGATCACTACGCAGCGGCTGTCTTTGACTATCATGTCACCGGCAGCAAGGATCGCCTTTTTGCCTTCTTGACTCTTAGAGTTCATGGCACACACATGGTTTCACTGGTTGGCCCCCATGGCTACCACCTTAAGGAAAAGTGCTAGGCGTACCAGAGCGTCGCGAAAGTGCTCAAGACGATAATGCCGAGCTCATGCGTCGCCGTGCTTTTACAGTGTGCCAAACAGTAGTACAAGTTGGAAGTGATGGGACAATGACTTAATGTTCCTGGGAAATCGGCGCCGGGTTTCTGTTACCGCGACCCTCCTGGGCCGCTGATAACGCTCCTACGGAGCTCATGATAAGAGCGTCCGATCTGCTGGGCAGCCGGAAGTTGAATATTAGACCATCCCGGCCACTGGTTTCGGCGAACTCAATTCCTCAACAGCTCTCTGTGTACTGTCAGTTTAATAATAATAATAATATTAATAGTTCATTGCACGAACTCCAAACCACGTACCGACACGGGTTCATCAAAGCCATCAAGGACTTGTATGATGAACACCACCTTGATGAGCATGCTGCTCGTGAAGTGAAACAGAAAATCACAAATGCTAACAAAATTTGTTTCCGGAGTCACTTAAATTAAAAAAGGTAATTTAATATGATTACTCACACTATGTGACACCACATTATTATCAAGTTCAAAGCAGGGATACACAAAACAGCAGAATTTGTTTCTTGATCCAGCTTGAGATGGGCCTTAGCAAACACACTTGAGAGCTTTCTTTAATTTTTGCAACGACTCTATGTTATGTAAGTCTTCGTGAAGCTCATGAAATATCTTTGGTACATAAAAAAGATCTTACGCTTTCTCCATAATGCGTTCTTCTTCTGGGCACTTCAAACCGTTGATTGCTCTTGAAAGACCTAGACACACACTTGGGATTCTTAAAGGAACTGTCCCAGTAGTGCCTGGTGATAATGGTGTGCTCGAACAGGGTCTCAAAATTAGGCAGCTGAAGCGATTTAAACAAGTTTTCCTCTGCAAGAAACTCCGAGTTGTAAGCTGCGCTTCTCAGTATACCTTTCAAGATACTATCAATCCTGGTATGCCATCGCCTGGGACAGTTTCCAAATAAAGTAATGCCATATCTTAAATTACTATATCCCAGTGTCAGCATAATAAGTATCCGAATTGACATCGGGAGAAACACTTTAATAGAATACAATAGAGAGGACACTCCTCTCGTTCTTTTGCAAATATTTGCCATCTACGTGTTTCAGGATAAATCAGAATTGAACACAATTCCCATGTACTTCACATCACAAATATATTCAACAGGAACACATGTACAATCGGCACAACATGACGTATGCAAAATCAAGGGCATATCTAGGCAAACACTCCTCAGCGGGTTTGAAAAACAAACAAGTTTTGTTTTTGAGCAATTGATATTATTAAGGTTTGGCGGAAACCAATCGAACAGGTGCATAGCTTCATCCTGCAGCATATATATCGCGATGCTATATTGCATGTGGCGAGATAAAAGCAGGGTGTTATCAGCGTACTGATAAAGGGTACAGTTCTGAATACAAGATTTCACGTGGTTAACATAAATGTTAAATAATAGAGGTGACAAAATAGAACCCTGCGGCACTCCCGCTCTCAACCAAGCCCTAAAACTTTTTCTGTCGCCAACCAAAGTCATCTGAGACCGGTTAGTTAAAACATTAGCAAGAAGTGAAAGAAATGGACCTCCGAAATCATAAAGATTTAGTTTTGAAGCAGTATGTCATGACTAACTGTGTCGAACGCCTTGGATACGTCAAGAGACAGAGCACAGGAGATTGGATTATTGTCATAACTGGTGTTCAACACTTCCGATAGCTCTTCCAGTAGAGGCTGTGTGCCGCGACCCTTGACAAAACCGTATTGGCAGGGTGACATAAGGTTATGCTTCTCAAAAAATGAGGTCATAGCGTTGAACAGATGCTTCTCAAACATTTTACACAACGAAGGCAAGATTGATACTGGGCGATAACGTTCAAATTTTTCTCTAATTCCACCCTTGAATAACGGCTTAACCGTTGCAGTCTTTAGGTTGACCGGTATGCAACCAGAAGTTAGTATTTCGTTTAGAACACTGAGTAGCACACTACACAAGGCGTCAAAGTTTCTCCGGAGCTCGACCATTCCAATATTGTCGCCACCGGCCGGTTTGTTGGAGCTGAGGCCAGACATTAAAGAATACAACTCCTGCCTGTCCAAGCACCGAAGAAAAGCAGACAGAGCTACGCTTCTCTTAAATGTTAGGGTTCTTTCCTCCCGGTCTTTGACAACTCTAGAAAACAAAGCGAAATAAGCGTCAAAGTTGTTTGCAAGTGAGAATGCATCGCGTCTAAAACAGATCTCCAATTCGGAGGCTGCCTGTCCAAGAATCCCGCGGAGTTCGTTTATAAGACTCCATGTCTTGGCAAAGTCATGAGATGATTGAAGAAATTCATTTTTGTAATGTGTTCCTTTAGCCGAGCGCAACATGGCGGTGCGCGGTTTCCGGCTATCTTAAAATCTTGCCTTAGTTTACTTTTTGGATTATTCCTGCTGCGAGCCCATGCCAGCTACTTTTGCGTAACTGCTGCCAAAATGTCAGCATCCAACCACGGAAGGTCAGGTTTTCTTTTTTGAACTCTCACCTCTTTTATGCAATTCAGCTTTCAATAATTTAGAACTTCAATTAACCTGTCATAAAGTTCGGATGTACTTGACGAGTCAACAAGATCCTCCCAGCAGAAACGCCTGATGAGCTCATCATAACGTTTCCAGTCAACTATAGTGATTGTTTGTCGGGGTTGGGAGCGCTCCGGCAGATTCTCCCAAAAACACAACGACACGGAACAAAGAAATGGTCCGGCAATTTCTGGCCAACCATGGCTGATCTGATTAAAGCATCAGGCGCTCTTATGTTCAAATGACCTATACAGGTTGACACAAACATGTTGAAAAGGTGTTTATCTCTTGGGACAGAGTCAATCAGGCAGTCAACGCCGAATTCCGCAAGCAAATTTAAATAATCCACCACGTGGCTTTTAGAAAGCGCCAGCGTTTTAATGTTAATATCTCCCATAACGCATCAACAGCGTTCAGCCTCCAGGCCCTCGAGTGCCGTCCGGAGCTCCCAAATAAAGCTGGCAATGCTTTCAGATGGTGGTCTGTACAGAGCAAGCAAAAGGAAACTACATTGTGAGTTTGTTATTTTTAGAGGTAAGTATTCGGCTGCTTCGAGCGTGAAATCCCGACGTTCTGCGTGCCACCCATTCTTTACGAATACGGCTATACCGCCCCTCTTCTGCCGTTTCGTGTGAAACAAAATTGGTTAAAACCATCGAGAGGATAACATTCAGTTGATCCCTCATGAGCGTTGATTTCCGATAGTACAAGCACATCATCGTCGGTGATGACATCTCTTATCAAAAACAGAACTGGTCCAAATATTTTTAATGTTGCGAATATTTACGTTTACCACCGTATATGTGATGCCGTCGCTAAGTGCGAAATTACTCTTAAGGCTCGAAAAATCCTAGAGCCTAGGGGTAATGATGATAATAATAGTAATAATAATAATAATAATAATAATAATAATAATAATAATAATAATAATAAGTAATAATAATAATAAATAATAGTAATGTTTATTGTTCCATCATCAAACAAATGAGGGAGACCGAGGAAAAAAGCTGCATCGTGCGCCTTGACGAGTCCCCGCGGCCCCCTTTACACAAACAGCAGTGGCACAAGAAAAAATAAAGGACGTTTACATTTTCCTGTAACGCCGAATTAGAGCACAGCTCTTGAGGAGGAGGAGGGGAGAGTACTGATAGGAGGGTATGCCCCACCTCCTCATCCGTATCATCTCCTCCTCCCCCTCCTCCTCTACTCCTCCCGTGCTCCTCCCCTCATCCTCTGCTCCTCCTTCTCCCCTCCTTTGCTCCTCCTCCTGCTGCCCCTCTCTTCTCTTGACGTATTTCGATTTTGCGATATACCGTGCTAAACGATCTGAGAAACATTATATATATATATATATATATATATATATATATATATATATATATAGATATATATGAGGGTGTTTTTTTTAAGCTTAACAGAATTTTTAAAAACAAACCATGAAAGCTAGGTTAATGCGGTCTGCGCAGGTGAGTTATACGGCCAGGGGGACATAACATAGGAGGCTAATCGTAACGATCAGTCAGCTAATTAGTTAAAATTCGTTAATGAACTTTTTAATTATTGAAAATAGACATATAGTTCCAATTAGAAACTTGCTCAGCGTCATCGAAAACCACTAAATCTGTCATTTTATAACGACTTTGAACGCGTGAGAAGCGTAGTAGTGCACTAAAGTTACCGCTCGTGGAGCAGGTACAAGGCTGGGGCTAGATAAGAGACGGAAAAAATTGCGCCTTATCTCAACCGCTAGCTTTGTACGTGCTCCACGAGTGCTAACTTTAGTGCACTACTACGCTTCTCACGCGTTCGAATTCGTTATGAAAATGACTGATTTAGTGGTTTTCGTTAACGCTGAGCAGGTTTCTAATTGGAACTATATGTCTATTTTCATTAATTAAAAAGTTCATTAACGAATTTTATCTAATTAGCCGACTGATCGTTACGATTAGCCTCCTATAATATGTCCCCCTGGCCGTATAACTCACCTGTGCAGACCGCATTATTCTAGCTTTCATGGTTTAAAAAAAAAATTCTGTTAATTTAAAAACAGCACCCTGTATATATATATATATATATATATATGCTGGTATTCTCGCTCACCGCCTGTCCCGAAAAATAAAATCTAGTTCTCACATCTGGAAGCTCCGCTCTGTCTAAGCTCTGCCGGTGCCAGGAACCAGGACAGCAGGATCAAGGCGGGAGAACAGGACAGCGTTAAAGACAACACTTTGACGAAGCACGTCAAACTCTCGATGTCATCCTACTTGCTGTCGGCTCTGTCGAAGACTGCTTGGCGTTTTTTATTTCCTCAGCATTTGTCTTCAGCGTGCTCCCCCAAGACGGCAAAGCAAAACAGCGAGTGCACGTCCCTCGGGGCCAATGGGATGTTTTCCTGCATGACTGGCATGAAGTTCTGCTACGTCTTGCACGAAATATTCGGAGAGTGCCGTAGGCGAGAAATACAGAGGTACACGAGCAAGCCGTTGTCAACCTTGGCGACACACAATTTACCAACTTCGTCTGACGCGCCGCAGAGGTCGATGGGTAGAGCACACACACGTACTCATGTAGATGGCCACTTGGATAACGAGTACACCACGTTGTCATACGTGCCTCTTTGTGATTTATGAAAAGTGATATCACTTGCCTGCACAACAGGTTGAAGGCATCTCCCCTCCTCCTTTTTCTCCTTCCCCTTTCCTCCTCCCTCGTCCTCCCTCCGCCTCCTCCCCTCCCCTCCCTCCTCCTCCTTCCTCCTCATCCTCCCTCCTCCTCGTCTGACTCCCTCACTGGCGAGAAAGAGCTTCAGCCACGGTAGCAGATCACATTTCCTCACTGACCCTACTATACTTCGTCGCGGGAGAATGTTCCCATAAAAAGTGCTTGCACTGCACGAGCGCGCGAGCTTGGCAAGGACGCTGAAAACCCGCATCTCGCGCTTGTAGTATCAGCTGCGTCTGGACTTGAGCTGAAACGAAGTATAGCTAACCGAAGTATAGCGACGCCCTATGCATCATGGAGCATCGCCCGTTGCGTCATGGGACGTCTCCCATAATGCAACGTGCGGGACACTCGTGAGGTCACGTGTGACGTCTTTATGGGAAACGTCCCATAATGCAACCTGCGGGTCACGAGTGAGATCCGAGCGTTTCATCATTGGACGTTTCCCATAATACAACGCGCAGGACCCTCATGACGTCACTCGTGACACTTGTGACGTCACAAGGGCCCCGCGCGTTACATTATGGGAAACGTCCCTTCATGCAACACGCGGGTTACGAGTGAGACCCGCGCATTGCATTATGGGACGTTTCCCATAATGCACCGCGCGCTTACGCCAACGCCATCGCCACTCCAGCCGGAAGCAGGCAAGACAAGCAGCCGGAAGCAGGCAAGACACAATTTTTAGAAAGTAATCAGGTGGCAATATTCACGCTTCGAATTCACTTAAATAAGTAGACGACAGCCGTTGCTGATTTAAGGCTCGCCGTCAGAAAACTCTGAGTTAATTCCAGTGTCTAACTTTTCAGGCAGAGCGGTAATGTAGTGAACGCTGGGTTTGGGGTGTGAAAAAGAGGGTAGAACGTGCTGCGAATATCCTCGATAAGGATGAGCCGTTCCAGGTGTTGGGCCTGGAGTAGTTCTTGGAGGATGTGCCGAGGTTTGGCCTCCCGAGGAGGGAGCGGAAAAGTTTCCAGACCCTGGGGGTGTGAAGTTGGCTGTTGAACTTGTGGCAAAGGTCAAGCCAATGCTGTATGGCAAGGTGGTCAGCCTTCTTCGAATTCGCCTTAGGACTTGAAGGGTGGGGCTGTGATTATGGCAGCGCTAGCGCTTGACGAAAGCGCGACGTTTGTCCCATGGGGAGAGGAGGCGGCTGTCAACGTGGGGCTGGTTCTCAGTGCACGCGATATCGTCGATGTGTCGTTCGATCGTGGCGAGTCTCGCGGTGCTCCAGGCTTCAGGGTGTCAGTGTCGACAGTGTCGAGGTCCACTCGGGCTTTTAGCCAGACTGTAAGCTTGGTCCGGGAAAAGGTGACGATAGTACGAGCGAGATGAGAGCTGACTCGAAGACGCAGTTCTCGGATGTGATGATCGTTGCCAAGAGAGTCTTAGGTGTTCTTTCAAGTCGCTCAGATTGATCCTCAAATTCATGTGAGATCCGGCTTTGTGTCCGACTCTTGAGCCGTGCCTAGGCGTGTGGGGTTAGACGGTTTGTTTATTTGTTTATTGTTTATTTTGTTATGTCAAGTCGGCGCAGTTTTTTGATCATTATGAGTCCCGGCTTTTGGAATATTTTTGCATTAGACGGTTCCGTACGCCGTACGGAGAGTGACGTGGTTATTGCTGGTGAAAGAGGCCAATTTATGGCCTAGCGCCATCACGCGGTCATAGGCCCAGGCGGCGTGAGGACAGTTATAACCTCCAAGAAAAGAAGAATGTTGCGAGCTTTTGGGATTGGGAGGAGGGCTTGTAGCGGCGGGAAGGGCGTTGAGGGTTGGCTAGGAGTCCAGTACGTATTGATGATGGTAAGACGATGGTCACTTGCTTGAGTGGTGGTGGTAACGTGCTCTTGCGTGCGGGTGTACATCCGTAATGTCTTTTTGGGTGGTTGGGAGATCTTTGCGTACGCAGGTGAGCGTCATGGGGGGGGGAGGGGGAAGGGTGGTGCTGTTTGGGCGCTAAATCTTGCGGAAAATTTTCCCCGCTAAATCTAGCGGAAAATTTTTCCCGCTAAATCTTAGCGGAAAATTTTCCCCGCTAAATTTTGCGCAAAATTTTCCTTGCTAAATTTAGAGGAAAATTTACCCTGCTACATTTAGCGGGAAAATCTCCCCTCCTCCTCGAGGTCACGTGACCCCCAGGCCACGTGACCCCTACCCTCCCCGAGGTCACGTGACCCCCCCCCCCGTGCCTTCCCCTCCTCCTCAAGAGTTGCGCTCCAATTCGGCGTTACAGAGAGTTGTAAACGGCTTTTCACTTTTCATTCATTCATTCATTCATTATTCATTCATTCATTTATTTCACCTTAAAGGCCCAGTTAGGGCATTACATAAGGGGGGGCAGTTTATTAACATGAAACAACATATAAACACACTAATGAAGAATAATACAGACAAAGAAAAAACAAGGTGTAGTAAAAGTTATACAAAATATAAAACAGCAAAATAGCACACTCACATAAGATGGATTTGAAGGGCACTAAGGGACGCAGTAGAGTCGTTAATGGTAACTATAGATAATGGAAACTGGTTACATTCGGAAATGGAGAGAGGAAGAAAGGATTTATTGAAAGCATTGGTCTTACCGAAAATTCGTTTGATACCACAGGAGTTATTGAGGCGAGATGATATCTTTTCTGGGGGGGGAGGGAGGGGGGAGCAGTGAGTCTTTGATGTCTGAGCAGTGATAATACATTTTGTGAAGGAGGCAGAGTCGGGAGAGTTTTCTTCGGCAGTGCAAAGGGGTTAGACCGAGTTTATTTTTTAACGTAGAAACACTGGTGAAACGATGATAAGATGAAACGAGTCGCCCGGTTTTGCACTGCTTCTAAGGTATCGACAAGGTATGATTGATGGGGGTTCCAAATCGATGCTGCATTCTCTAATTTAGGTCTAATGTACGTTTCATAAGCCATTTGTCGAACGTGTGGAGGGGCCTCTCGTAAGTTTCGTCTGATGAATCCACGAGTCTTTGATGCTTCTGCAGAAATGGTTTCATGTGGGTTGTCCAAGAAAGGTTAGTAGTTAATCTGATGCCAAGATATTTGTACATGGAAACGGGTTCGATAACTTCGTTGTCTATGGTATACTGATATGCTAACAGGCACTGCTTTCTGGTGAATTGGATTAATTTGCACTTGGATTTATTGAGCGACATCAACCATTTTCTGCACCATGTGGCCAATTTTCTCTAGATCATTTCGAATTTGGAAGTTCTCTGTTACTGATGAAATATTGTTATATATGACTCAATCATCTGCAAAAAGCCGAATTTTTGAAGAGATGGTACACGGAAAATCGTTAATGAAGATTATAAAAAGCAGGGGCCAAGAACGGAACCTTGTGGAACCCCTGACGTAACGCTTGTTAGACTTGATTCCTGATCGTTAGTGACTGTGTATTGAACGCGAGGTGTGAGAAAATGATTAGTCCGGGAAAGAATTAAGGGGTCTAATTGCAGTGATGATAACCTTGAGAGAAGACATTGGTGAGGAACACGACCGAACGCTTTTGAGAAGTCCAGAAATATTGTGTCGGTTTGTACACGACGTTCAAGGTTAGTGTGCAATTCGTGAACAAATTCGAACAGCGGAGTCTCGCAAGAGAAACGCCGGCGGAAGCCATGCTGATGTCTGAAGAGAAAATCGTTTGAGGACAAGTGAGTCATGATGTGTGAATACAAGATGTGCTGTAGAAATTTAGACGATATGCAGGTTAAAGAGATAGGACGATAGTTAGAGGCTAAAGACCGAATTCCCGGTTTAAAGATTGGGACAATCTTACCGATCATCCAGTCAAGGGGTAGGCAGCTTTTGGAGAGTGACTGGTTGAAAATGAGGTTAAGAAAGTTGCTGGATATAGCAGCTGTATCTTTAAGAAATTTTGCATGGATATTGTCGGGGCCTTCTAAGGGCGAAAGTTTAGTTTTTCAATAAGTTTTTTTATTCCGGTTGTGTTAACAGTGACCGGTGACATAAGACCATAACACTCTTCAGGTAGGGTTGGAATATTTATTAGGTGTTCATTTGTAAATATTGAAGAAAAGTAGTCCTTTAACACTTTGGAGCAGTCACTGTCTATGATTGGTTCTTCGTTGAGGTCGGTGAGATTTATGGTCCTGGAACTGCTTTTTGCTGACATAAGTTTCCAAAATTTTTGTCGGATTATTGCGCAAAATTATCGGTAAATCTTGAGAAAAAAATTTGTTTTCGATGTTCTAAGGCTTTTCGCGTAGTTTCTGAAAGCAGCGTAGTAAGAGTCTTAAGCACATAATAGGTTATAGCTTTGGTGAAGAGTCGTTTTTTCTTGTTACATAATGACCTAATATTTTATTATACCATGGGTTAGATGAGTCGGTGCGAATTTGTATAGTGGGCACATATTTTTGCACCAGGTAAGAACTTTATTTTTGAAAAGATTCCAATTTTCTTTGATAGTTCTTAGCGAAAACTTGGATTGGAAGGTGCCATAATAAATTGATAATTCATTATTTCTTTCTTCATATTTGGCTTTATTTTAGTCGTCAATAGCTTTGAAAATAGGAGTCTTCACAAAAACAGATAGTGAAAGAATAACGTGGAGCATCTTGTGGTCACTTAAAGCTTCAAAGAGTTAGATAAACTTTACGAGGTTAGAAGATGTAGCTAATATGAGATCGAGAATGTAAGACGAGCGTGTGGGTTCGTTTACAACCTGCGTCACGTTAAGCGTGAGGCACATATCAAGACAATTTGCAGATGCGCAAGACCCTTCGGATGATAAACTTTCCCAGTCAATCTGGGGGAAATTGAAATCACCAAACAGTAAAAAATCTGCTTTGGGAAAGCGACTTTTAATGTCAAACAAAATGGAGGACAGCTTGGCAGAAAACAGGTCATCACAGTCAGGTGGTCTGTAACACGCAGCAAGAATAATTTTGTTTGAAGGGGTGGAGACACATACTGCGGATATTTCAATGCTACTATCTATGATTTCGACATCAAAGCAGGGAATGTTCTTTTTGATGGCGATAAGCACACCCCCCCCTTTTCGCGCATTTCTATCATAACGAAAAATATTCTGTTGGGCATGACAGGTAAAAATCTCGTTATCGTCTATACCGGCATTAAGCCATGTTTCCGTTAAGATAACAATATCTTATGAGCTGTCCTTCATGATACCATGAAGTTCGTCGCGTTTCGGGATGACGCTTCGTATGTTAGTGAATAGGACAGAATGAATCTTGTTTTTGTCGTGATGTTCGAGTCAACAAGAAGTTAAAGACCCGTTTCGTTTTGTTGCTACGAATTCAGTTCGAGGGAATAAAGCTCGTCTACAGATTGAGATTCTTCGTTAAAAAAGTAGCGTTTGTTACCAACAAGCAATTTGTCGAAGCGTATTTTGAAACGAACGTTTAAGGCTATCCCATACTCAAAGAGTCTGCCTCGAGCCAGCCGTACCAAAGCGGAGAAGTCCTCTCGGATAGCAAAAACAGTACCTTTCAACTTTAACTCCGCAGGCCAATACGCTTTACTTGTCACTTGAAACGAGAAAATTTGACAATAATTGGTCTGTTTTTCCCGCTTGAAATGTACCAAGTCGATGCGGCCGTTCAAGATTTGCCGCATTCAAGGAAAGTTCCAATTGTTCGGAGCAGAAGGCAATGACCTTTCCTTCTGATTGACTCCAGCTTTCGGAGGGGGAATCAGGACAGCTAAAGAGCAACAGGTTAGACCGTCGAAGTATACTTTGCTGGTCTGCACATTGTGTACGAACAGCAGCCAATTGAATAGACATACTGTTTGAAGAGATGGGACTATATACGACGTGTGAAGCAGCCAACTCCGTCTCGACGGCGGTTAATCTTGCGGAGAGTTGGCCCACTGATGCATTCGTGAGTTTTTGTTCACTTTCAAGGGCACTGATTTTGGCCAGCATGCTACTTTGCGATGCCTCAATCCGTTGAACAACGGCTAGAATGTTGGCTATCTGCTGGTTGTTGGTGAGGGGGCCCGGGTTCGATTTAACGTCCCCCGACACTTCCAAAAGCAGTTGTGAGAGGCATGCAACGTAGTAAAATTTAAAACCACGGTGGCACAGCCACCTCAAGCAAGAGCGCGCATTGTCGTTCGGGCACGACATCGTTAATAAACAGACATCGCTACTGCGAAAGCACCGAACATTGGTGAAGTAACGAACCTGAAGAAACCGACGGGCTTGCGTTATTGCGTGAAATTGCGTGAACGGCGGTGACGTGCCCCAACTGGCTCGACGACGGACGGCGCTTTTGTAGACATCCCTCGAGGCGTGTTCCAGGTTGCCAGGTCAAGTAGGCGGATGCGTCCAGTTCCAGCAGAGGCGACGGTATCGGCACGGGTGCCGAGTCATTTTTCGGAAAACTGGTCCTGCTCTCGTAGCTGCTGACGACGAACAAGCTTGCCCCGGTAGTTGACGAGCACGCCAGTCCCAGAAGCAAGTGAAGAAACAGACGGGCTTGCGTCATTGCGTGAACGGCGGTGACGTGCCCCAACTGGCTCGACGACGGACGGCGCTTTTGTAGACATCCCTCGAGGCGTGTTCCAGGTTGCCAGGTCAAGTAGGCGGATGCGTCCAGTTCCAGCAGATGCGACGGTATCGGCACGGGAGCCGAGTCATTTTTCAGAAAACTGGTCCTGCTCTCGTAGCTGCTGACGACGAACAAGCTTGCCCCGGTAGTTGACGAGCACGCCAGTCCCAGAAGCAAGTGAAGAAACAGACGGGCTTGCGTCATTGCGTGAACGGCGGTGACGTGCCCCAACTGGCTCGACGACGGACGGCGCTTTTGTAGACATCCCTCGAGGTGTGTTCCAGGTTGCCAGGTCAAGTAGGCGGATGCGTCCAGTTCCAGCAGATGCGACAGTATCGGCACGGGAGCCGAGTCATTTTTCAGAAAACTGGTCCTGCTCTCGTAGCTGCTGACGACGAACAAGCTTGCCCCGGTAGTTGACGAGCACGCCAGTCCCAGAAGCAAGTGAAGAAACAGACGGGCTTGCGTCATTGCGTGAACGGCGGTGACGTGCCCCAACTGGCTCGACGACGGACGGCGCTCTTGTAGACATCCCTCGAGGTGTGTTCCAGGTTGCCAGGTCAAGTAGGCGGATGCGTCCAGTTCCAGCAGATGCGACAGTATCGGCACGGGAGCCGAGTCATTTTCAGAAAACTGGTCCTGCTCTCGTAGCTGCTGACGACGAACAAGCTTGCCCCGGTAGTTGACGAGCACGCCAGTCCCAGAAGCAAGTGAAGAAACAGACGGGCTTGCGTCATTGCGTGAACGGCGGTGACGTGCCCCAACTCGCTCGATGACGGACGGCGCTTTGTAGACATCCCTCGGAGGCGTCTTCCAGGTTGCCAGGTCAAGCAGGCGGATGCGTCCAGTTCCAGCAGATGCGACGGTATCGGCACGGGAGCCGAGTCATTTTTCAGAAAACTGGTCCTGCTCTCGTAGCTGCTGACGACGAACAAGCTTGCCCCGGTAGTTGACGAGCACGCCAGTCCCAGAAGCAAGTGATGAAACAGACGGGCTTGCGTCATTGCGTGAACGGCGGTGACGTGCCCCAACTGGCTCAACGACCAGGACGGCGCTTTTGTAACGACATCCCTCGAGGTGTTTCCAGGTTGCCAGGTCAAGTAGGCGGATGCGTCCAGTTCCAGCGGATGCTACAGTATCGGCACGGGAGCCGAGTCATTTTTTCAGAAAACTGGTCCTGCTCTCGTAGCTGCTGACGACGAACAAGCTTGCCCCGGTAGTTGACGAGCACGCCAGTCCCAGAAGCAAGTGGTGAAACAGACGGGCTTGCGTCATTGCGTGAACGGCGGTGACGTGCCCCAACTGGCTCGACGACGGACGGCGCTTTTGTAGACATCCCTCGAGGTGTTTCCAGGTTGCCAGGTCAAGTAGGCGGATGCGTCCAGTTCCAGCAGATGCGACAGTATCGGCACGGGAGCCGAGTCATTTTTCAGAAAACTGGTCCTGCTCTTGTAGCTGCTGACGACGAACAAGCTTGCCCCGGTAGTTGATGAGCACGCCAGTCCCAGAAGCAAGTGAAGAAAAAGACGGGCTTGCGTCATTGCGTGAACGGCGGTGACGTGCCCCAACTGGCTCGACGACGGACGGCAGTTTTGTAGACATCCCTTGAGGCGTGTTCCAGGTTGCCAGGTCAAGTAGGCGGATGCGTCCAGTTCCAGCAGATGCGACAGTATCGGCACGGGAGCCGAGTAATTTTTCTAGAAAACTGGTCCTACTCGTAGCTGCTGACGACGAACAAGCTTGCCCCGGTAATTGACGAGCACGCCAGTCTCAGAAGCAAGTGAAGAAACAGACGGGCTTGCGTCATTGCGTGAACGGCGGTGACGTGCCCCAACTGGCTCGACGACGGACGGCGCTTTTTGTAGACATCCCTCGAGGCGTGCTTCCGAGGTTGCCAGGTCAAGTAGGCGGATGCGTCCAGTTCCAGCAGATGCGACGGTATCGGCACGGGAGCCGAGTCATTTTTCAGAAAACTGGTCCTGCTCTCGTAGCTGCTTGACGACGAACAAGCTTGCCCCGGTAGTTGACGAGCACGCCAGTCCCAGAAGCAAGTGAAGAAACAGACGGGCTTGCGTCATTGCGTGAACGGCGGTGACGTCCCCAACTGGCTCGACGACGGACGGCGCTTTTGTAGACATCCCTCGAGGTGTGTTCCAGGTTGCCAGGTCCAGTAGGCGGATGCGTCCAGTTCCAGCAGATGCGACGGTATCGGCACGGGAGCCGAGTCATTTTTCAGAAGACTGGTCCTGCTCTTGTAGCTGCTGACGACGAACAAGCTTGCCCCGGTAGTTGACGAGCACGCCAGTCCCAGAAGCAAGTGAAGAAACAGACGGGCTTGCGTCATTGCGTGAACGGCGGTGACGTGCCCCAACTAGCTCGACGACGGACAGCGCTTTTGTAGACATCCTCGAGGCGTGTTCCAGGTTGCCAGGTCAAGTAGGCGGATGCGTCCAGTTCCAGCAGATGCGACAGTATCGGCACGGGAGCCAGAGTCATTTTTCAGAAAACTGGTCTTGCTCTCGTAGCTGCTGACGACGAACAAGCTTGCCCCGGTAGTTGACGAGCACGCCAGTCCCAGAAGCAAGTGAAAGAAACAGACGGGCTTGCGTCATTGCGTGAATGGCGGTGACGTGCCCCAACTAGCTCGACGACGGACGGCGCTTTTGTAGACATCCCTCGAGGCGTGTTCCAGGTTGCCAGGTCAAGTAGGCGGATGCGTCCAGTTCCAGCAGATGCGACGGTATCGGCACGGGTGCCGAGTCATTGTTCGGAAAACTGGTCCTGCTCTCGTGAGCTGCTGACGACGAACAAGCTTGCACCGGTAGTTGACGAGCACGCCAGTCCCAGAAGCAAGTGAATAAACAGGCTTGCGTCATTGCGTGAATGGCGGTGACGTGCCCCAACTAGCTCGACGACGGACATCGCTTTTGTAGACATCCCTCGAGGCGCGTTTCAGGTTGCCAGGGTCAAGTAGGCCGATGCGTCCAGTTCCAGCAGATGCGACGGTATCGGCACGGGAGCCGAGTCATTGTTCAGAAAACTGGTCCTGCTCTCGTAGCTGCTGACGACGAACAAGCTTGCCCCGGTAGTTGACGAGCACGCCAGTCCCAGAAGCAAGTGAAGAAACAGACGGGCTTGCGTCATTGCGTGAACGGCGGTGACGTGCCCCAACTAGCTCGACGACGGACGTCGCTTTTGTAGACATCCCTCGAGGCGTGTTCCAGGTTGCCAGGTCAAGTAGGCGGATGCGTCCAGTTCCAGCAGATGCGACGGTATCGGCACGGGTGCCGAGTCATTGTTCAGAAAACTGGTCCTGCTCTCGTAGCTGCTGACGACGAGCAAGCTTGCACCGGTAGTTGACGAGCACGCCAGTCCCAGAAGCAAGTGAAGAAACAGACGGGCTTGCGTCATTGCGTGAACGGCGGTGACGTGCCCCAACTGGCTCGACGACGGACGGCACTTTTGTAGACATCCCTCGAGGCGTGTTCCAGGTTGCCAGGTCAAGTAGGCCGATGCGTCCAGTTCCAGCAGATGCGACGGTATCGGCACCGGAGCCGAGTCATTGTTCGGAAACTGGTCCTGCTCTCGTAGCTGCTGACGACGAGCAAGCTTGCACCGGTAGTTGACGAGCGCGCCAGTCCCAGAAGCAAGTGAATAAACAGACGGCTTGCGTCATTGCGTGAATGGCGGTGACGTGCCCCAACTGGCTCGACGACGGACGGCGCTTTTGTGGACATCCCTCGAGGCGTGTTCCAGGTTGCCAGGTCAAGTAGGCGGATGCGTCCAGTTCCAGCAGAGGCGACGGTATCGGCACGGGTGCCGAGTCATTGTTCGGAAAACTGCGTCCCGCTCTCGTAGCTGCTGACGACGAACAAGCTTGCCCCAGTAGTTGACGAGCACGCCAGTTTCAGGAGCAAGTGAAGGAACAGACGGGCTTGCGTCATTGCGTGAGCGGCGGTGATGTACCCCAGTGAACGTGTTGGCAAGCAGGTTTATTGTGAAGCCGATCATCCGGGAAGCTAGGGAGCGCGATCCTCAGACCGCGGTACCACCATCGCTGAAAGTCGCGAATTGACGTGACGTCTAGGCTGTATAAAGAATATAGTCTGGGGCTCTATTCTTTTTATTACCTTGACCTGTGTGCCGGTCGAGCGTGGCGTTGGAACGCAACGCTTTTTGTATAGAAAACGGCTGATAAAACACATTCTGTGTTAAAATTTATCTGCGCGTGTTGTTTAAGAGCTTATATTGTAGCGCTCGTTTTCTCACTAGCCGCGTTCGATTTACCTACACCTCCTGCACCGGTGCAGAAAATCGTGGAGCAGCGTATTTCCGGTATGTGTATTGAGATACGACTGGAAGTACACCGCCCTACACTTTTCTGCACCGGTGTAGGAATTGTAGATAAACCGAACGCAGCCATTGTTTATGCAACTTCAAGCAACTGCTGCCGTAGCGTCCTCTATTAAGTTTTCAAAATGAGGAACCACTCATCCTTTCCAGAGCCGTTTATAGAGATAGTTTGGTCAATGGGAGGCGCGGGCAGATCCAGGACGTGTACCCGACGCAGTAAAGAGGTTCTTAGAATGGATGCTTGGGCTAGTTGGATATTCATAATGTAGGAAATAGCGCAAAAATAAACTCACTCACACTGAAAATACACGCACACCAGAAAAAAAGGTCATCACGTCGCGCTGACTTACAACTCAGTTTGTACTTTCGTCTCCTAACCTGCCCGCATCCAGGTCTAACAAGCTTCGCAGGACAAGTATCTAGGATACTAAGTGCGGGATATCCTACACATCGATTAACTTCAGTCGACGAAAGTCTCCTTAAACAGATTAAAAAAGGTGAAATCACATCCCGCAAGTCACGCGACAGATCAGTAACCAAAGACCGGTAGTCATCTCCTTTATTCATAACATTTCTCATAACCTGAAGGAGATTGGGAATCGCGCAAATATCGATGTAGTCTTTTTCGCCCCCAACAAACTCTCAGGCTTTATGTAAAATGTAGAAAGTTAACGCCTTACCAAAAACTAATACCGGCTGCACTAAAAATCATAGAACCTCATACATACCTTGCTCAGAAGGAGTGATTTATTCCTTTCCCCTTTCAGGCGGCAAACAGTACATAGGACAAACTGGAAGATGCATAAATGACAGATTAAGGGAACATAACAACAACCGAAGAGCAAACTCAGGACTTTTGGGCATTCACTGCCGTGACTGTGGGTGCACTGCGGACTTCGAAAATAGCACCGTAATTGGAAATAACTATCACCAATTAACACGTGAGATAATTGAGGCAGCTAACATCATGAGAAGGAGTGACACTTGTGTTAGTAGTCCATCCATTACACTTACTGAAAAATAATTGTTATATCTTGACACTCGAAGGTAATGTGTGATAGACATTGCTATTTGTTTTGTACAGAACACAACGAAGTGAGATATGACGAATTTAATACGGGTAAAAAAAAAGACAGAAGACGAAAATACAAACTGAGTTGTAAGTCAGCGCGGCGTGAGTGACCTTTTTTTCTGGTGTGCGTGTGTTTTCAGTGTGAATGAGTTTTTACGCTATTTCCTACAACACAACAGCAGAAAGAAAGCTTGACATGCTCTCTTGGCCAACCAGAAGCCGAAAAGAATCTGCGGTGGTAGCAAGAAACAGTTTTAATTATAGGCGTATGGTTTTAATAAGCGCGTAAGAGTTGAATGTAGTAACCCTTCATTGTCGAAAATAGGGTGCATGTGCAGTTTCTGATCATGATCATGCAGAAAGATGTGAAGAAACGAATGTGCCGCTCGAACTCTGTTTTGCTCGGACAAAGTATGACCGCCAGGAGAGCGGATTCCCGGCCCTCGGTGCCTGGCGTGCGGATTATGTCGATCGTTCCATTAGTTGCGTTCTACCGCCATGATTTGGGATGACCGTGATTGAAACATCACGTGCACCATATCTTCAATCACCAAGAGTTACTCCGATGCACTTCTTAGGTCTGCTTCTCGCGACCACCGCCAGGCTATTATTTCCGACTTCTGAGTGGCCACATTCAAATTTGTGAAGACGTCCTGGAACAGCGCCCAGCCCGCTTTCAGCCAATGACGCCTCCTGATTTGTCTCCTACATTTCCCAATGAATGACCAAACTCTCTAAATATACGAGCTCTGATCCCTTTTCAGTTCACTCTTAGTCGTGGGTCATCAAGGCACACGTTCACCGTTTACAAAAAAGTTTATGAAGCCCGTTTTTATGGCTTTTCAAAAGTTGCAAACACGTTGGGCGAAAAAATGTTGCACAGGTTACAGAAAGTATATGTACTACGCCATTCTCAATCGACCCCTTCCAAAAGTGACGTGCCGATTGCATGAAGATCTGATCCACTGTACAATGGCAGAACAACCGTCACCGCGGAGCGTGCATGTAGAGCGAGCAGGTAGCTTCGACTTCTGCTCCCGATGCTCGAAGAGCTCGAGCGAGCAGGGGCGAAATCGAACGCAGGAAGCTCGCACTCATGCTCGCCATTGTATAGGAATTCCACACCTTCCAACGGAGGGCCAACAAAGGACACACTTTCGAAAGCGGACTTACCGCGGGTGACGTACCGCGGGCTGGACGACATGATGGCGGCGAAAGACGGACGAACGTTGAGAAACAATCGCACGACAAAAGAGTGCACGCAACGTTGTAGTCGTCATCGTCGTCGTTGTCTGCTTCGCACGCAAGATAAGTGGAAATAACTAGCTATTTTGGAGCAGATCGAACAGTCGCGCCACTAGCGGTACGCTTCAGCTGTGGGGACAACAAACCGTATTTTCTTGTTCGTTTTTGATCCGAGAAATCGAACATGATGGTTCGAACGTCGCTCCTGGTGCGACTGAAGCACTGGTACACTGCACAAGAATACGAGGGAGTGTTTGGACCGGCGCGACTCGACAATGGGAACTTGTGAGGCTGCGCGTGTAGACGACGATCGCGGCGCAGCAGTCAACAGGGCAGCAGAAAGTCGCTGCAGCCCGCAAGGGCCTGCTGCACGTGCGCGTGCACGCGGAGCACGAGCACTACCACGACCACCTATAGCCTGTCTGCTATGAGTGTGTATTCACTGGCGGCCATATCCGTGTGCGCTAATGCTGAGCACGTGCTGATGGCTAACTCCACAGTTATTTTGCAGCGTGCACCCCGCACCATCAAGATTGCCGGTCTTGGCAGCCTATTAATGTGAGCTCGTTCTGAGCATGCGCTCTAAACAGTGACCTCAAGTATGGCGGCCAGTGAATACGCCCTATACTCATAAGGCCAGGCTAGTGTGCCTCAATGCCCTTCTGTTTGGAGTGATGCCATCGTTTGTAGTACCCGATGCCGACAGCACGCTCTCACAGGGAAAATACAAAAAAATCGCAGGAAACAAAATGTCGCCGTAACACAGTCAGCGCCACGAGCGCGTGCAGGGACACGCTCTTTCACGCGCTTCAGAACAAAAAATAAAAATAAGCGTTCGAAACAAAATGGCCAGATGTCATCACCCCAAGCAAAGCGCACATGAAGGCACCCTAAAGCCTGGTTCAGGCTAGTTCAGGCAGTTGCGTTTGACTGCGTTGCGGCAACGAGAAACCAGGACATCCCTGCTGCTTATATCGCGTGCCAAGTTGGTTCCTTGAATTGGATTCCACGATTCACACGAAGCACAGATGTGCCGGTGACTCGCTTTCGGTTCTTGACGCAACGCAGTCAGAACGCACTCAAACGCAAGTGTCTGAACCGGCCTTTAGCCAGGCAGTTCGATGACGGAGCCATAGAGCGCCCCGTCGCAGATATGGAGCGCAAGGATCTGGCTAGCTCAGACCATTTCTCGGGAGTCTGGTATTCAGCGCACAGGTTTTGCAGCGGCGAGGACCCGAAACATCGTTTTCAAGCCGGACGAGTAAAGACAAGGTAGCCCAAGGGACTGTACATTCCATCGCTCGGGACAAGTGTGTTTCGGCGTGTCACCGCAGCGGGGCGCCCGTTACATAATTCTTGTCTGCCGCTCTACCTTTTCACTTTTGGCTGCCGCGTCTCGTGGCGACCTGCCTGGCTTTGTCAGTATGGAAGACGCTATGCCACCACACTGACCCTTCTGCCGATGCGCCCGTGTCACCACCTATCGGGGCACCTATCAACCCACGCTTCACGCGAGTCGCTCTGGTCCCAACACTACCCCATATTCTAATACACTGTAGAACCGGTCAGACCGAAGCGCACGGGGTTAGACCATGCTAGGCGAGGTTCAATTTATTTGGTATGCTGTGTTAGTAAACATCGGGTTGTGGGGACAACACGATCGATAAAGCGCCCCTGTAGTTCGGTCTCCTGCCCATTACCAGGTCCCACTCTATCATGGACTAACTGCGAAAGCTGAACAAACTCGAGCGGGTGGCATTGACTGCTTTGGCTGGAGCGCTCGCTGCACGAGCGCTCGTACAGCCGCCGAGGCTTTATCCAAAGCAAATAGCTCGCGCGATTAGCATGTGTTGCTAACAATAGTCCAAGCTAAGGTGAGACGAAGTATAGGGAGCGATAACCACGTGACTTCCGTCAACCATTTCCTCCTCACATTTCCTCCTCCTCCTCGTTCCGATGGTCGACCATGGGTTTCCGTTTCGAAGCAGTTGATTTATTTGTCTTTATTATAAAGTACGAGATTCTGAAGCAAAATATTGATTGTGCAGTGTTCAGACAGCATATTAAATCCCGTGGCGAAAAATGAGAACAACAAATATGGGGGTGTCAGTGCCCCTTTAACCACAGAGCGCACAGCTGTGTCTTCCAGTGAATATTTCCAATGCCGATGCATGCTGAGAAAATAAATTAAATGAATACTTACACGTGTTTGACATTATTTCCGAGAGATGTAAAAATAGGTCTGAAATTTTTTTGACGTTGTTTTGTCAAAACAGATGCCAAATTATTTTTTTCTTCCACCATCACGATGAATATTACTTTCATTACGACGGCGTTTACGTGGGGTTGACGGCGTCCCCTGCCTAAAATCACAAGGCGATTTTAGATTGCTAAAAGGCGAGCTGAAAATCACTTGATCGTATTTGCACCTAAGGAATGTAATTGCCTATACAGATCGTAACGTGGAAAGTTCGGTGACGCAAGGTGTGCTGATGTGCGAAAACGAGGTCATTTCTGTCCGTGGATGGCCACTGCTCGATGGAGGAACCTGAAACCCAGCTCATCATTTACAGTCATTTCCCACAACGCGCCTCAGCCGACAGCGGCGCTGCGGTTTTGCACATTCATTATTGTCTTTACTCTGCTTCCAGTAAAAACAGAAAAAAATAACAACTTCGTTCTTTATTGCAGCACGCGTGACACTTGAATCTCGTGGGGGATTTATACGGAGAGACCCCGTAATAAGAACTCTCAATCTCAAAAGCACTTGCTATCCTGAACGTGCCTCTACGGCAAAAACACGGTTCTTAATCTGGACGGCGTCACTTTTTCCCTCGTTTAATGGTTTTTATGACTGTCACTACCGGAAAAGGCGTCGCCAAACTTTCCCACGGCGAATTTTGGGGATAAGTATTCTTTATCCATATGTAAACCCCCAAAAAAGAATAAGAATTAAAAAAACGCCAGAAAAACGAAGTCTGAAACACCGCTTTGAAGTCATTCAACCGACACAATTTCCAGAGCTTTTACGTTTTCTTAGAACTCTTTTACTGCATTCTTTCTCTCTATTCGAGATATCAGTGCTCTCCCACTCGGTTTCTCTCAGTTGTTGCAAAATATGTACACATTCGTGTACACGTTTTGCGATTTCTGCATTTGGTGGATTACTTCACCCCTCCCCTCCTTTTATGCTCTAAAATGCGATTCTTTAAGCACCAACCAGACGGGCGGTGCACAAAATAACCCGATCCCGACCCCCTACTGAGACCCCCCCCCCCTCCCCGTTGCAGACAGCACGCGTTATCTTACCCATATCCAGATATCCAAATTCCCGGCCTTAAAAAACCACTCACACGCTACCCCTTACTGGATTCCCCCACTTCCAATATCCGACCAAGTCCAGAACACTGCGGTTTTGTGCATTAATCAAATATTGAAGTCGGAAAGTATAACGCATGACTGCAATTTCTACGCAAGGACAGGACTTGGGCTTGTTGACTTCAAGCAGCCATGAAACGAATTTTCTACTCTCGCTAAATACTACTCACAATTACTCACCAGCTCGCACACCAGCTCGGAGCATGTGGAGCGAAAACTCGTGCTGCAGAACCCATTGATCCAGGGTTCAGTTTCCACCCCTGCCTGTTTCGATCTGTTTGAGCAGTGTACCGTCGTGCGGTCGTGTATCACTACTGCGTGGTGCACGTTAAAGACACCAGGCTAGCAGTTGTACTGCACTGGCTAAATTGCTCGTATACAGCTGGGAGACAAGTCGCCCGTAGAGGCAGACTAAGTTCTAGGACGTATAAACAGACACACAACCCATTTTTTTTATATAGAAATATGAGCATTGCTTATTTCCTCAGCTCTGAGCCAGAACAAGCGTCCACGTGGTCTGGTGCCTATCCCATGCCGCCAACGTTAATCATAGCAACCCGCTGGGGTTGGCAAAGTAGAAAATGCGTGCTGAGTGTATCGCGGTAAAGTGGCATGATAAGACGCGGCGTGTGACTCAGCAACTACGGCGACGCCCCTGCAGTGTATATAAACGATAACGCAATAAACACCGGCTCAGTTGAGCTGCCCGGCACAGAACATTGTGTGTCACTACGCAACTGATACATGGTGTCAGAAGTGGGGCGTACTTTGGCGTACTTTGAACGCCATGGAACTACTGAAGCCGCCGGACCCGCTTGTTCTATCGGGAAACCTCGAAAGAAACTGGAGCCTTTTTAGGCAGAAGTTTGAACTGTTTCTCAAGGCGACAGCGATTGGTGGCAAGTCGCAATCCACGTCTGCAGCTGCCACATCTGAAGCGGCCACGTCGGCAGTGGTCACGTCCACAGCTGCTAAGTCGGCGTTGCTGCTCAGCATTGCTGGGGAAGAGGCCCTGGAAGTATTCAACAACTTCAAGTTCTTGGAGAAGGAAAACCGCGAGGACTACGACACAGTTGTCAAGAAGTTCGAGGAGTACTGTGCACAACAGCAGAACGAAGTCTACGAGAGGTTCATCTTCCGGTCCAGGATGCAGGGCGAATCAGAGCCTGTCGAGCATTTTCTTCGGGACCTCAGGAAACAAGCCAGGTATTGTCACTTCGAAGAGTTATGCGATTCCTTGATTCGCGACCAGATTGTTTTTGGCACGAACAGCAAAAAACTGCGAGAAAAGATGCTGCGTGAAAAAGACTTGACCTTGGCTAAAGCAGAGCAAATGTGCAAGGCAGCCGAGGCCAGTGTGCTACACAATGTGGAATGGGCAAAGCAAGAATCGCGAGTGGATTCCGCCACGAGGAAAAATGCAGAAGCACCGGTACATGGAACTCGACAACAAATGCACCCCTGCAGAAAATGTAATCGAGTGCACAAGCCGGGGAACTGTCCAGCATTCGGACGAATTTGTAACGCCTGCAAAAAGAGAAACCATTTCGCAGTTTGTTGCAAATCTGGGACTCAGGTCCGCACGGTGCAAGATGACGTCAATGACGACGATTTCAGTATACTCGACATCAACGCCTGCGGTGTAACTGCGCAACGTGATTGGGTCGTCAAGGCGCAGGTGGCTGGCCAAGAGGTACTGTTCAAGGTCGACACGGGATCGCAAGCCAACCTGCTACCTCACGCTACGTACCGCAAGTTCGGCGGACTGGAGAGCCTGACTCCCAGCAACTCGGTGCTTCGGGCCTACGATGGAGGGCTCATCGGCCACTTGGGCATTACGACCCAGCAGGTCACTCTGAACGGGCGACAGTGCAAAGCTGATTTCTTCGTCGTCAAACAAGGCCATCAGGCGATATTGGGACTACAACTCAGTGAAGGTCTAGGCCTCGTGTCAAGGAGAGTCGACGCAATTAACAGCGCCAATCAAGTCGTCCACGCACTCCCGGAACTCTTTAACGGCATGGGATGCGTCCAGTGTCAATACCACATGGTGCTCGACAAGGACGTTGTTCCGGTCATCCAGCCAGCTCGGCGGGTACCAGTGGCCCTACGAGAACCTCTGCGTGTGGAGCTTGACCGAATGGTGGCCGGCGGAATCATCAAACCAGTGGATGAACCGACGGACTGGGTGAGTCCCCTTGTCATTGTTAGAAAGAAAGATGGCAAACTCAGGCTCTGTATGGATTCAAGCCAAGTTAATCAAGCTCTTTAGCGGGAGAACTTTCAACTGCCGAAACGCGAAGACATTGAAGCTGAGCTGGCCGGCGCACGATACTTCAGTCGTCTCGATGCAAACGTGGGGTTCCACCAAATTCCTATAGATGACGCCACCTCTAGGATTTGTACATTCGGAACGCCCTTCGGACGCTATCGTTACCTCCGGCTTTCGTTTGGTATAGCGTCAGCTCCCGAAGTTTTTCAAAAAACGTTAAGCCAAATATTTGAAACTTTGCCGGGAGTACGAGTCTATATCGATGACATCTTAGTCTGGGGCTCCACTGAAGAGGAGCATAACGCACGGCTTCGAGACACGCTGCAGGCTGCGAAGCACGCCGGCTTGACGTTCAATGCTAGCAAGTGTACGTTCGGTGTGACAGTGCTTTCGTTTTCGGGTGACATTATCAGTCAAGACGGAATAAGTCCAAGCCCTTGCTTAGTCAGCTGCCTAGATGAAATGCCGACACCGACGGATAAGGTAGCGGCGCAGAGGATGCTCAGTGTAATCAACTACTTTAGGCAAGTATTTAGAACACCTCGCGACAAAGACCTTGCTCTTGCGGGAACTGATTAAGCATGACACGGTGTCCCAATGGACAGACCTGCACGCAAACGAATGGACCGCCTTATGCGAAGCTCTCAGTACTGCACCGCTTCTCGCTATCTTTGATTCATCAAAAGCAACGAAGTTATCCTGTGACGCGTCAAAGCACGCAGTCGGGGCGGCAATGTTGCAAAATCATGGCGGCAACTGGCGCCTGTTGCTTACGCATCCAGAGTCTTGACAGGGGCGGAGCAAAGATACGCTCAGACCGAAAAGGAAGCGCTCGGTATTACGTTCACCTGTAAAAAATTTCATCACTTCGTATACGGTCGGAAGATTACTATCGAGGCGGACCACAGCCCGCTCATTGCGATTGCGTCGAAAGGAATCGGAGACATGCCACCGCGATTACAAAGGTTTTTCTTGCGGTTATTGAAGTACGATTACTGTCTGCGGTTCATCCCAGGGAAGCAGCTGGTACTGTCCGACATGCTGTCCCGGTCATCACCGACTGATCGCCATGACCATGCGGGCTCTCCCGACGATGTTGAAGTACACGCGGTAGCAGTACTCTCCACCTTTGTCAGTGAAGCGACGCTGAAGAAACTGGCCCGAGAAACGGCGCAGGATCAGGAACTCCAAGCCGTCATTCGGTGCCTGGAATCCAACAAAGAAGCTTTAAGCGTCAGGAGATACTGAAGCGAATTCACGAAGGACACCAGGGCATAAACAAGTGCAAAGCAAGAGCAAGGCGCTTGGTCTACTGGCCGGGGCTTAATGCGGACATTGAGTCCTTGCTACATACGTGTGCCGTTTGTAAAACGTATGCGTACAGACAAGAGGCTGAGCCCCTTCTGCTACGGCAAACGCCCGAGCACCCGTGGTATAGAGTGGGTGTTGACCTCTTTCAGTACGGTGGGGAGTCGTATCTTTGCGTATATGACGCGCAGTCCAACTTTCCCGAGGTGGAAAGGCTGCACGACACGACGACACGCACTGTGATTGAAAAGCTTAGTGCAATCTTTGCGAGATTTGGAATTCCCATGGAGGTCTGTTCGGACAACGGCCCTCAGTTTGCGTCATACGAGTTTCACAACTTTGCAGCCCAGTACGAGTTTTCACCATATTACGTCCAGTCCGCATTTCCCTCGTTCCAACGGGTTGGCCGAGAAGGGCGTTCAAACTGTGAAACGCATCCTGAAAAGAAAAACGAGGGAAGCGGGAGAAGACTTTTGGATGGGGCTGTTAATCTATCGGTCGACTCCGTTGGAAGATGGCCGTTCACCTGCAGAACTGTTGCAGGGACGTCAACTTCGAAAACACTTCCAGAGTTCAAGGACGCGCCCGGTACGCAGGTGAAGAAATATAATCAGCTGGAGGACGAAGGCCGCCTACTCCCAGCACTCTGAGAGTGGCAGGTCGTGAGGCTGAGGGACAAGTCCTAGCCCAAGAAAGCCGTGGTGCAGAGACTTGCAGCTCTTGTCTCAAGCAAAAGGCGCACATAAGCTTAAATCTTTCCAAAGAACAGATACATCGGAATCATTTATTTGGAAGTCAGCAAACGCCGTATTTAAATATTCAAGAACACTGTCATCATCAGCACGACTGAAATCTTTGACAGTCGTCACTGTGAGTCTTTTATTAGCTGGAAGCGCTGTCAAAGAGCAGCAAAAGTATAGTAACTTGTGATCCGACACACCATCTTCAACACTAACATGGCAGTCAGAAAAGGCACTGGTTACAAAAATTAGGTCTAAAAGCGAACTACTTAAGCCTTGGACACGTGGAAATGCTGTTACAATCTGTGATAAATCAATGCAAACATTATGTCACAAATTATTGTAGCATTTTCAGTGGATGCATTTGAGAAACTCGTCCAATTAATATCTGGGAGGTTAAAGTCGCCAAAACATTGCTATTTTGAAATGGTAGTAATTGATCATACAACCTTAGTATAAAGCTAGCGGGAGAACTTGGGGGCTTATACACAGCACACAAAATGACACTGGAACCGCACGCATTCACTCTAAGAAACAAACTTTCGTGATCATCTATCTGATCTACTAAAACAGCGTCAATTGATGATTTGAGCACGATTGCAACGCCCCCCCCCTCCCCCCGCGATGAACGATCTCTTTTAAATATTTTGTGCGGTGACGGGATTACTTCATTATCATTAATTTCACCGGTAAGCCAGGTGTCTGGGATGATCGTCACCTGAGGATAGGTAGTTCAATAAAATGAGCTCGAGCTTATCTATTTTGTTACTAATGCGACGAGCATTGAAATTTACAAACCGCAATTGTTTGATTACAGCTTGTGGAACTGCCCGTCAATCCTTAGAATGAGCTGGGGACGCAGAGGAAAGCAGTACGCGTTCGTTTGCAGCCTCGTCGCGGATATACGAGTCATCACCAATTCGGAGTTTATCGTGAGCTTATCGTGAACCAGAAGGACCCTCTTGCTGCTAGCCTTATCGTGTTTGGCACCTTCTCATAACTTTTTTCTTTTATGTTGCATGCTTTGTGAATGGTCATTCTGAATGACACGTCAGACCCTTTTCAACTTTTTCGCATTTTGAGGACTGACTGTTTCTCGGTGAAATCCTGAAAATACATAATAACGGGTCTTTTGGTGCCATTTCTTCCTAGCCTGTGTATTCTGGCAATTGAAGTACAAGGCACACCCAATTTGTCAGCAAATATGTCAAATATTACTTTACTCCCCAGTTGTTCTTCGTTTTCATTCGGACTTTCCGCGACAACAAAAATGACTAGATTCGAGCGCCGAAACGGTCCTCAATGTCAGAAATTTTATGCTCTGTGCACAGTACTCCAAAGAGAATTAACAATGGCCTCTCGCTGGTCTAGCTGACCACACTTCTTTCTTAGCTCTTTTAGGATTCCATCCATCTCAGGGAAGTTTGCGGTGCATGTCATTTACTGTTTTGTCGGTTGCAGTTTGCTGGTTGCGAAACTCGGTTATATCTCTTTGTATGGTCGCTTGGCTATCAAGTAGGGTTTGAAGCATTTCCAGGCTAAGGGGGCCGGGATTAGACTCCACGTCACCGCACAGCAGTAACCAATAAACAAGTAAGCAATCATAGACAGATCTCTTTAGACACCGTGGGCGCGACACAATCATAAGCGACAAATCATTACTTCTAAAGAGGATGTGCAATAACTAACCTGTAGCAAGGAGAACGACACCCTCGTTAGCCACATGCCTCTCATGGTTTCGCCGTGCCCACTGAAGAAATATTGCTGGGGAGTGTCTCTTGTAGTAGATGCTGCAGATGACATCACAGGTCCCGTGATGCAAAACCCCTCGAAGATAAGTGGCGCCGCTGTAGTCACGTTGGTAGAACAAACATGTGCTGACAGACCGTTGCCAATTCATCGTGATGAGGACACACGCAGTCCACAAAGCGCAGCCGGCATCGGCCGGATCAGGCGTAGTCGGTAGTAGCAAAACCTGTAGCAAGAAGAACGGCACCCTCGTTAGCCACATGCCTCTCATGGTTTCGCCGTGCCCCCACGGATGGTGAACCGAACATTTCAATGTCTATAATAAGCGGCGCAATATCTTTTCATGAGTTAGCAGCCGCCGGTGTGCGCGAGCACACAAACGAAATTGACGTCATCATATCCCCATTCGACCTTATTAAGCGTGAATGGGAGATATAATGACGTCAATTGCAGCGTGTGCTAGCGCACACGAGGGGCTCCTTACTCGTGAAACGTTCGTGCGCCGCTTATTATAGACACTGAAATTTTCGGTTCACCTACCATTTAAAGTCTTGGCCAAGGCCCCGGCTTCAATATGACTACGACCCGGCCCCTTCTGCCGAAAATAGTTGCCACGTGCGAGGATGGCATTGCCAGCCTAGACCCTAGCGTCCAGGAAAGTGCACGACTTAAAGTGATCGGTAATATTTCAACAACTCCCGCGACGGCAACGCCACAATCTATCACGAGATAAAACTGCTGCGCTTCGGAAGCTCCGCGAGGATCTTAATTGTGCTCCTGCCGGCAGATAAAAGAAACTGGACCGTCGTCCTGGACCGGGAGGGATACAGAGCAGAAGACACGGGATCTGCTCGACATTCCAGCTTCTGGAAAGCTTAAGAAAGACCCAACATCCCAAGTTCAGCTAAACACGAACAATATGTTGTCTGGCATTTTACAGCAATACCCAGACTCGAAAGCCCTTTACTTGCTGCTCATCTGCAGGAATGGCTCTGCGCCAAGCTTCCACGGACTACAAAAGACCCACAAACCTAGCGTCCCCTTTCGACCTATTGTAGACTTTAAGACCTTAACGCTCTGAGCACTATCGAGTTACCTACACCTGGCTCTAGCCCCCTCGTTGGAAACACGCCGACCAATGTGCTGAACACCGGCCAGTTCGTGGAACGTGCCTCGCAAGTGAGACTCAACAATGATGACACGATGGTGTCTTTCGACGTTGTGTCACTCTTTACTAGCGTCCCAGTTCCCTTGTCAGTTGCTGCAGCTAGAGAGGTCCTCGAGAAAGAGATCAGGTGTGCCATTTCTTGGCACACCTGATCTGTATTGAACCGGCCCACCATTTCACCGTAGAATACGAGAGAGAGAGAGAGAGAGCGTTTTGCCGTTCCTCGATGCTCTGGTGAAAAGCCAACAATTTAAGTTGAGATTCATGGCCTACAGGAAACCAACACACACCGGACGCTACCTTGATTTTGACTCAAACCACCCAGTGAATCACAAGGCGTCATGGTCTCTACTCTCTTGTCTAGAGCGATGACCATCTGCTCATCGGAAAAAGATAAAAGAAAGGACAAACAGTCCGTCTCTGCTCACCCAAAAGAAACGGCTGCACAAGGAGTTTTGTTCAGCGCGTCACCCGTCGAGAGTGTTGCACGCGCCATAACGTTAGATCGCCGGTTGACAAACAGCCCCGCCCCATCGCGCGCATAAGCGTCTCCTATGTAAAAAGGACCAGAGAGGCACTGGCGCGCGTGTTCAGAAAAGAAGGGATTCAAGTGGCGCACAAGCCATAGAGTAATATACACAAGGTAAAGAGCGGTAACAGTGATAGGCCCCAGGAGCCCAGATAACACGCAGCGCGTGACCTAGCGGGCGGGATTGAAAGTTCATGTGGCAGTTTTCCGGTTGCGGTTTGGCTAGTTTTGGTTTCGAATTCAGCGGCATGCAAACGCGGCTTCTTGATATTTTAGTCGCGATTTTGGCTGGAATATTTACTGTATTTACATGTATTTACTAACTATAAGTGCAGTTCTAAACTTAGAAAGTGTATACTCTGTGAAGTAAAAATTGGCCGACATCACACAACAAAATTATATCTTGCTGCGGTAAAATATTTGCTAAAATTACTAAGGATCTTGGCTTAAGGAATATTACAAGTAAAACAGGAAGTCATTCGAACACAATTTATTCTAGCTCAATTATATACAGATGAATCAGTTCTAGCGCATCATGTGTTTCCTAAGATAGCGATTATTATTTACAAGAGGAAAATATTATTAACATATTTAATCATTTTCAACATACTGAATGAGACAACGACATCGGGAAAAACATGCGTCCTGATTATTTGGCAACTAAAAACATGTGGCATAATAATTTACGAAGCTCAAACAATACACATCTTGATCAGAAAGTGTCACAAAGTCACAGGTCACAGGATAAAAAATCTTCCTCTCAACTTCCCAAAAGCCACAAACTAGCGAGGTGTTCCGTAGAGCCATAAGACAATTTCCATATCAGTTTTGACACATGAATTTCGCATACCTTAACATTTTGTGTTTGGATAATACATAAAAAACCAAACCATACTTTGGAGATTAAACCAGGTCAGGCAGATTTATGGAAACCAAAACTGCACTGTTAGACAATGATACCTCCTACTTATGTATAAATAACTCAAGATTAAAGAAACAGACCATTACTCATTGAATATTTCTAATTGTCTACCAGAAACAAGACTGGAAACGTACTTTATCTAGGTTCCTGTTAACGAAACAGACATGCCAACAAAGACGCACTGGACAAAACATTTTTAAAAACCTTTTCTGATACTCCTCGGAACAGAGACGGACAGAACCGACACCCGACATTGTTGCAAACAAAACAGCACACACATCTGGTACATGTGCTACACACTCTACAATGGCAAGGAAGTGAGATTCTAGCTGCTTGATGAAATCAGAACCAGCCTCTGAGGGCACAACTAGATTCCCAAACAATTTACCGGGCACATGATACGCTTTTAACATCAGGAAATGCTGGTGAGGCGCAGTCACCTTCTCAGGCTTGTCCTTCAGCAAATCAGAAGAGACACAGTTCTGAGTCATTTCCCTAGAAAAAGTTTGATAATAAATCCTCTCGCATAAAAACTAGCGAGTCGTCAATTACACTTGATTTTGTGTTCGACCCTAACAGCATATTGATTTTGTTTTGACATCGCATGGTATGGTATCGCGTAACGTAGTGTTATCGATTAGCGATTAGTAGATCTCACAAAATGTCGGTGTGTGAAGCCAGTCAGCCACCCAAATGAGGTGACTCGTCTCTCGGTTGTTTATGAGCAATTTAGTTAGCGCTGTACGGCTGCTAGCCTTGGTGCTTGCATGGACGTCACGCAGAGATGATTACACAAACCCGTGTCAATAATACGCTCATAGGACTGTAGTACTCAAATGTTGAGTAGCCTCCCAAGGAAATAAAATAAAATGCTTTCGGGTCGCGGTCTGGTTTGCGAAAGAAAACAGGAAAAAAACGCTGAATGGCAAGTATCTTTAGCTTTCGGACAGAATGGTAAATGTGCGAGTTGCAGTTTTTCTTTGTTAATTCCATGTCTTTCTTTAGATATTTTAAACGTTTGGTTAGCGCGCAGGGACCGACGCTTGTGAAGGACCCTTCCTCCTGGATGATGGAACACTACGTTTTTTTTTAAGCCATGCCTACCATGTCGCGTCTGGCGGACCCTGCAGCTGCGCTTTATTCTAGCATCCTTGCAGACGCTCTCTACCCCCCCCCCCTTACACCTGCCCCAGACAGCAACACATAGCAACAGGCCTATCCAAATCGAAACAGGCAGTGGCAGATATTGAACTCTGGATCTCATTCAGCGTTCGGCGTGGAGCGTCGCCACATTTCGCCAGACTTGAACGTAACGCGTTACAAGTAATGGATTACTTGTAATCGATTACATTTTACTGTAATTCTGTAACTCTTCAATTACTTCCTTTAAGGGGTAACGTTCCTTGTAATTGAAGTACTTTTTTGCTGTAATAGATCACAAAATTACCCATTACTATTTTTCTTAATTTCTTTCTTTCTTTTTTCTTTTTTTTTTGGGGGGGGGGGAGTGGAGGGGTAAGATGCGCTGGAGCATAGCCTCTTTTATACTGACAAAACCTGGCAGATCGTCACGTGACGCGGCCGCCGAAAGTGAAAATGTAGAGCGGCAGACAAGAGTCATGTAACAGGTGCCCCGCTGCGGCGAAAAACCGAAACACACTTGTCCCAAACAATGGAATGTCCGCTCGTGCTTCTCGCGTTCCTAGGGCTACTGCTTCGTTTCTCGTCGGTTTTGAAAACCACGTTTCGGGTCCTCGCCGCTGTAAAAGCTGTGCGCTGAATAGCGGACTCCCCGAGAAATGCTCTGTGCTACCAGATCCTCGCGCTCCAAACCTGCGACCGGGCACTCTATGGCTCCGTCATCGAACTGCCAGGCTTTCTGAGTAGCTGGAGTCACTCAGCTCTGGACAAGGGTCAATTTTTCTTTTTTTCTTTTTCAAAACCACTGAGCAAGTGACCTCGAGGATTAATAGGCCACTTCACTGTGCTTCGTTTCCTGGGTACATCTTTTTTTTTTTTTGATACACCGGAGACTACGTTTGTGTATGAAAAATGACCTTGTTCAGCCTCTTGTGAGTAATGAATTTAAACAGCGCCCTTTTTATTTTATTTTTCACGAGACACATTGGGTATGTTGGCGTCACTTACTCAACTTCAAGCAAGAACGGTCAAGGCTTTTTTTACTTTCTTTCGGAACCATTTACTGCGGAATTTTAAAGATTATGCTACCGTAATAATAAAAAAGTTGAAAAAAAGTAACTTGGGAAGCAATCGATAACTTTAGAGTAATTTTTCGATAACTTTTTGAGGCTGTAATTGTAATTGTATTCGGTTTCTTTTTACAGTAAAGTAATTGTGATTGTAATCAGTTACTTTTTTCAGTCACATATACAAGTCTGGATTTCGCTCCGCGTGTCCCCTGCGACGCGTAGCATACTGACAGTTTTTCTCCTTGATCCTCTGAGAGGGGCAACCCTGCCAAACAAACAAAGGCAGTTTCGACAGTCAGTTAAGCAGTTACCGTAAATCACGTGGAATCTGTTGAAGAGATTCTTCCCGGAGACCGCAGACTAACCTGTCTCGAAGCATATCGTCCAGCGTCGACAAGAAGTCGCAGTGCTCCGACCGCCGACGAAGCTCTACGATGTAGTCAGCGATGCTCTCACCCGGCCGCTGGTTGCGTTTCACGAACTGAAACCGCTGCACGATAACGGACGGCCTAGGGCTGAAGCGAGCCGTTAGCGTCGAGACGATATCCTCGTAGATTGTTTCGGACGGAAGAGCCGGGAAGTGGAGAAAACGAAAGATGGCGTACTTCGCCGCCCGCAGACCGTTCATAACACACTCACTCGTATTCACCAGGCGCGAGTAGCGCCTGTTTAACCACTGACTAGTGACGTCATCGACTAAAATGATCACGTGGCGAGCGATAGTCGCCGCTAAGTGAGCGCTTGGTATTCACCGGTCGTGTTTAGGGCCTAGTCGCCCCGCGCGACTAAGACAAATCTTAGTCATGGGGTAGGGCTAGTTTAGCCGGTGTTTAGCGGGTGACTAGCGGCTCAGCGCCATGGCCGACTCGTATCACCGCTGACCGCCGGCGCTAACGAAGCACTTACTGTCTCGGAACGCTGGGGGACACACCTAGAAAGAATCGGAGGAGCAAATATTGTGTAAATAGCCATGTTCAGCGGTCAGAGATACCGCTAAAGAGATCTCAGCAGGGCGCTGGACGACGAGAAAAATACGCGGTTACGGGCGCTTCCATATTTGTTTATGTCGCTGGCAATGCGGCCTCCGTGCTTCTCCCTGGCGTTGTGTTTGATTTTTTCTTTGTAAAACTCTGTCTCGGACAAAATGTCTCTCATTGTAACTTTTTCTTCCTGATAAACATTTAAATATTCGTTTTTACACGATAAAATACCCATTTACTCGGTGGCGTTTAAGTATGCATATGCGTGACCTATCTTTTTACGTCACTTCCGCGTTTTAGTTCTGACTAGATAGTCACCCGCTCGCTTCGCGCTCGTGAATACCGCAGAACATAATCGCTCGTTAGTCGCGGATTTCTCGTTTAGCTCGCGACTACTTAGTCGTGCTACTAACCTTAAAACGGCGCTAGTTAGTCGTGCCTGGTGAATACGGGTGAGCATGTTTTTTCTCGGCCGCCTGGAGGTCGTTCGCGATGAAGTAGAACTGGTAGAACTCTAGTTGCTCCAGATACAAAGGCCATGTCGCGTCGGTACCCGGCATGAACTCGCCGATGGTGCAAAATGTTGTGGCTGCCGCCCTCGTACCTTGCTGGCCGAGCGTGTCTGCTTCGTCCCCCGTTTCCGTCGAGGCTTATTTCTTTAACTCGTCGCAAAAGTGAAATATTTAATAGCGGAAAGGTTATAAGTCATTCTACAAGTGGAACGTCTGCCCTGAGGCCTACAGCGTAGCGTTCCATCAGACATGACAGTCAGTCGTCGTCCTCTTCTCTAACGTGCACTCTTAGAAAAATGGGTATGGATAGTCCTCCCTTAGGGGAGGAACGGTCTTGTAACCTATGTTCCTTCAGAAAGGGAGAAACCTTCGCATTGAAGCAGGGGAGCAAATAGTTTCTCCGTCGCCTGCATCTCATTATGGCGGCCCTGAATCGAGCAAATCGAGCTCAATAAGGCTTAACGAGGACGCTACGTCTCTTGTATGGGACGAAAGGAGCAGCAAATAAAAGCGTAACACGAGCTTTCCGCGAACTGTGTTTATTTCCGAAGCCAGGTTCCCCCCGCAGGTACAGAAACTTGCGTTTCGAAAGCAGCTACTTAGTCTTCTCGTCCTCAGCACTGCGATGTTAAACGGAGACAACCGATAACCAGTTACTTCGCGCACTTCACGTCTTACCTTTGCTGTTCCTCGAGTCACAATTTTTTCGCAAACCGCACATTCAATTCAATTCAATTCAACTTTATTGACTCCAGTTTTGGAGAAGGAGACAGGGAAAAAGCTACATTGCGTAGCTTGACAGGTCCCTGCCTCCCATACAGACTTGAGCAAATTAGTCGGCACTTGCAAAAAACAAGAAAAAATACATACAGAACATTATACAGCTTTTGATATGATGAACAGTACAGAACTTTTAAGATATTATTTGTTGTTAAAATACAATTGTCTAATTTGGCTATTTGACATACTTTCTATGTGAATATTGTTTTTAATGAGTTCATTAACGGTAGATGGTACAGTATACTGGAGCATTTGAAATCCGTAATTGGTTCTGGGATGCGGTACTCTCCAGTGCTCTGGACTACGCGTATGATAAAACGAAGAGTTTTCTTCCAGCGAAGCTAAGTAAAGGAATGATTTGTTATTATAATAAATACTATCTTTATATTTCTGAATTAATGTCTGTGTATATAAGTCAAAAACACGTGTTACCTTAAATTTTGAGAATAAAATATCGGCATGACTATTATATGGTACATTGGCTACTTAACGTAAGATCTTTTTTTGTGCGATGTATAATCTGTCTAGGTTTAATTTTGTCGTATTGCCCCATACAAGCTGGCAGTACTTTAAATGTGAAGCAAACAATGTGTTATATAATATAATCTTGACCCTTTCTGGTAAACAAAAACGATGTTTATAAATAATACCTGTTATTTTTGATAATTTACACATAACGTATTTTACGTGTTCGTTCCAACTCATGTATTGGTTAAAGAACACTCCTAGTATTTTTAAAGTTGGAACAACTTGTATGGTTGATCTATCTAGCTTAAGTGGTATATCTATTTGACAGAGAGAACATTTAGGGCGAAATAGAACGGCCTTTGTTTTATTGGTATTGATTTTTAATGAATTTGCCATTGCCCACGAACTAAGCACATTGAGAAAACTATTCACTTCAGACGAAATAATATTTATGTCCGTTCCATGAAACAATATGCTCGTATCGTCCGCATACGTTATTATCTGGGCATTATGTGAAATATTTATGATGTCGTTAATATATAGGTTGAATAAAATAGGTCCCAAAACACTTCCTTGTGGTACATTTGCCTGTAGTTGTTTTAGATCAGAGAAGTGGCCATTGATGTGAATGCTCTGAAAACGAAAGCTCAAATAACTTCTTATTAACGCCGCCGCATTTCCACGAATGCCATAATTGTAAAGTTTACTTATTAGTGTGTCATGATTTAACCGATCGAAGGCTTTGGAAAAGTCGATAAAAATTCCTACCGTTAGAATTTTATTTTCAAAATTTTTCAGAATTATTTCTTTCATGTTCAACAGCGCAAGTTCAGTCGATCGCCCTTTTCTAAATCCAAATTGAGAATCTGTAACAACTGAAAATTTTTCACAAAACTGGTTTAATCGAAAATGTATCAGTTTTTCTAAACCTTTTGAAAATATCGGAAGTACAGAAACCGGTCTATAATTTGATAAATCATTTTTATCTCCTGATTTATAAAGTATCGACACTTTTGCTATTTGCATTTTTTTAGAAAAAATACCTTGTGATAACGATAGATTGAACAAATGAGCCAAAATAGGTGAGAGGGCACGGCTTCGCCGAAAGGATGGCTTCTAAGATGCCGCTTCTGTTTTCGATCGTACAGGCTCTGGTTTACGCGGAATCAACAGCATCACCATCGAGCCCTTATCAAGCAACGTGGGCCATCGGTTATCACCCCATGTTGGAAGAAGGATTTGCTGCGCAGCGCTACGGCACATCGTGGACTACGCCCCCTTCGAGACTATAAACAGCGGCCACACGACGGAAATCCTCAGAGGGCACGGCTTCGCCGAAAGGATGGCTTCTAAGATGCCGCTTCTGTTTTCGATCGTACAGGCTCTGGTTTACGCGGAATCAACAGCATCACCATCGAGCCCTTATCAAGCAACGTGGGCCATCGGTTATCACCCCATGTTGGAAGAAGGATTTGCTGCGCAGCGCTACGGCACATCGTGGACTACGCCCCCTTCGAGACTATAAACAGCGGCCACACGACGGAAATCCTCAGAGGGCACGGCTTCGCCGAAAGGATGGCTTCTAAGATGCCGCTTCTGTTTTCGATCGTACAGGTGGGTGACAATCTGTCCAGCCTTAGAAGCGACAATAGATTTCTAGTTATCCTGCCGTGCCCTCACGCGGTTTTTCAGTATGTGTCTGAGTGTTATCAAATGCTGTTACTGCTGTCTGGTGATGTTGAGCGAAATCCAGGCCCTCATACGAAGGGCGAGAGTGATGCCTCCCTTCAAAAGATTTTGGCTGGTCAGTCAGCCATTAGGGAGGACATACGAGAAATCAAAGAGCGTTTCGATAAAAAAATTGACATGCTTAATCAAAAGTTTACTAAATTAGAAGAAGAGGTACAAACACTGCGTGTTAGTAGCGAGACGATCCACAGGCTCGAGTGCACTTTGGGTGACATGCAATCAAGCATTATCTCGCAACAAGAAAAACTAACCGCCCTAGAAGATAGGAGCAGAAAAAACAACCTTGTAGTATTTGGCATCCAGGAGCCTGAAAATGAAACCCCGGAATCGCTCCAAACAGAAATTGTGCAAAACATCTTCAGGGACAGGTTAGGTGTATCGGTTCACTCCGTAAAACGGATACATAGACTGGGTATCAGGCGAAGCGGAAAAACTAGACCAATTATCTTGAAGCTGTCAGATCACATTGAAAAAATTTCGGTGCTCAAAAACTGCCGTAAGCTGAAAGGGTCGCGTATTTTTATAAATAATGACTACTCACAAACTACGCAAGAGAAGCGAAGGCTACTGTGGGCCAGCGCCAAAGAGGAAAGAGATGAGGGTATTAAGATGCACCTGGTTCATGATAAGATTAAAATTAAGGACGAGCTGTACTTTTGGAATGACGTCACTGAACGCCGCGAACGAGTGCAACAAAAGCAGTATGACAGGGCGTGACGATGCAGTGAAACAAAAAATAAACAGTTTGTTCTGATTAATATTAATGCGAGGAGCGTACTAAACAAAGTAGATGAGCTTGAACAGATTTTGCTTCTTCATGACCCCGACGTGGTAGTGATAACTGAAACGTGGTTGCACGCTGGAATTACGGATGAAGAGATTATTCCGCCAAATTACAAGATTATGCGCAAAGACAGGGGGTCAAGAGGAGGTGGAGTTGCGCTTGTGGTTAAGAAGGAGCTTGAGTGTTTCTCACTTGGTGAAGTACAAGGTAATGAAAGTGTATTTTTCAAGGTCAAAATAAATTGTGAATCCATTATTGTAGGGGCTTTTTACAGGCCGCCAAACAGTTCTATTGAAATCCTTGAGCAGTTATATGACTTTTTGGGAGAAAACGTGACCGATGGCTCCAGAGTTGTTATTGCAGGCGACTTTAACCTTCCTGGTATACAGTGGGATACGCTGTTGCCAGGTCCAGTACAAGTGAGAGATTGTGAAATGCTTCTTGAGATGGCATTTAATTTTAACCTAGATCAAGTGGTTACCGAAATTACTAGGAACGGAAGTACTGGTGGTTCAGTTTTAGACTTAATATTTTTGAGTAACAACTTTGGCACCTACACGGTCACGCTTCATGAAGGGATGTCTGACCATAAGATTGTTCGCCTCGAGACTGAGCTTGGAAAACGAAAACACTGTGAAAGGTTGGAGCCTAAATTTGTTCCTGATTTTTCAAAGGCTGATGATGTAACCATTCTTGACTACTTGGAAATGGCTTTTGATAACTTTGAGTGTTGCACTCCTGTGAACGAACTTTGGGAATGCTTCAAAAGTTGTGTAAAGTACTGTATTTCTAATTATATACCTTATAAGCAGATTATTGAAAAGCGAAATAATCCGTGGGTTACAAGAGAAATTCTGCAACTTCAGAGAAAGTTAAAACGAAAGCGTCGCAAACGACCAGTAAATGTAGCAGATGTGAGTGCGTTATCAAGCGAACTAAAAGAAAGAACTCAAGTATCAAAGACTAATTTCTTTTCTATCAAAATGACTTCTTTTATGAAAAATGCTCCACGAAGGTTTTGGAGTTATCTTTCCCCATCAAAACCGATGATCTCACAACTTACAATAAAGGACGAGATGGTTGTTAACAACTACGATATAGCCACGGAGTTTAATCAATTCTTTCATTCAGTCTTTCAATGCAGTGTGAGCGATGCTGGAGTAACTTTGAGAGACCGGCCGGTGCTTAACGAATCAGTAACCATGGAGGAAATTTCAATATCGCAAGAAGGAGTTTTTGCTTTATTATTGGAGCTTGATGAGAAGAAATCTGGTGGACCAGATAACATCCCAAACACGTTTTTGAAACGATATGCTGAGTGGACCTCAAAGTTTCTAACTGTTATATATTCTGCATCTCTACTTCAACATGAAATTCCCAATGACTGGCGTCGTGCAAAGGTTGTGCCAATTTACAAAGCTGGCGACAGGTTTAGCGTGAATAACTACAGACCAATTTCTCTGACCTGCACCAGCTGTAAACTGTTAGAGCATATTTTATCGCAGCGTTTGAACATTTTTTTTGAAAATGCTAATATTCTGTTCAAAAATCAACACGGGTTTAGGCGGAAGTTGTCTACGACAACTCAGCTGTGTGAGTGCGTACATGATTTTGTTTCAAATCTAAATAACGGCGATCAAACGGATGCTATATTTTTAGACCTATCCAAAGCATTTGATAGAGTTAACCATTCGAAACTTTTAGCAAAGCTTGAAAATTACGGAGTAGATTACACCCTGCTTCAGTGGATAAAAGCGTATCTTTCGCTAAGAACGCAATATGTTGAGGTTAACAACATCCACAGCGAAGACTTAAGCGTTGACTCGGGGGTTCCACAGGGGTCGGTGTTGGGCCCAATTCTTTTTCTGGTATATATAAATGACCTCGTTGATGACCTTGACGCTAATGTAACAGTGAGGCTTTTCGCGGATGATTGTTTAATTTACACAAGGGTCCGGGAGCAAGCAGATCAGTTTCGATTGAGTGCATCATTAGCAAAAATTGTCGAGTGGTGCGATCATTGGGATATGAAAATAAACAGTGAAAAAAGTGTATTGCTTAGAATAACAAATAAAAAATCCGAGCGGCCATTTACGTACACTGTGGGGCTCGCCCCCTAAAACAAGTTTCCTCTTTAAAGTATTTGGGTCTGATTTTCGAAACACACATGAAATGGAATGATCACATTGATAAAATTTGCTCTGCGGCACAGCGTAAACTGGGATTTCTTAGACGAAATTTTAAATATGCAACGGTTGAAGCCAAATTAGTAGCATACAAAGCTCTTATACGACCCATACTTGAGTACGGCTGTGTCATCTGGGATCCGTACCACAAGAAATACATAGAAAGACTGGAAAAAGTTCAAAGGAGTGCTGCACGTTATATCATGAGCCGTTATAGACGCACCGATTCGGTTTCAGCAATGATCGATGATCTTAAATTGGAACCCCTAGATGAGAGGCGGAGAATAATTAGACTAAAGTTTATTTTTATGATGAGTAAAGGTTGCTTTAATATTGATTCGACCAGATATTTGATGCACAACCCCTCTCATTCTGCCAGGTTGTCGCACGATATTGTTTTTAAACCGTACTGGTGCAAAACATTGCAGTACCAGAAGTCGTTTTTCCCCCGTACCATAGAAGAATGGAACCACTTGCCTGAGGAGATTGTAAAATCAATAGAACCCAAGTCGTTTGAAAACTGTCTTAGATTATTTTTTAACAATTAACTTATTTCAGTTTGACTGTTTTTGTTATCCTATTGTTAACGTGAACGGAAGTTGCTTCTGTCTGGCTCCTCTTGCTTTCTTTATTTTGTTATTGTTGATTTGCCCCTTTCCATGCTGCGTCATGGAAGTTTTCCTGTGTTTGCCTGGACTTTCTTCCGTCCAGTATGTGTTCAAATTGTATCTGTATCTGTATGTAATTGTATCTGGACTTTCTTCCGTCCAGTATGTGTTCAAATTGTATCTGTTTCCTCTCCTGCAAAGACCTCGAAAGAGGTCGCAGTATTTATAAATAA